>LD350766.1:2167-36421 GCA_001465055.1 Ptychodera flava
AATTGAGGGGGGGGGTTCAATTTTTAGAAATCTGATTTGGAGGGGGGGGGTCGCTTTTTACGTTTCATTTGTCGCTCAAATTCCACCCCCTCCCCGTAAATAACGAATGCTCCCTTATAGGGGTATAAACATTCATACAAAAATAGCTTTTCGTATGCAAAATAAGCGTACGTTAATTAACTGCTAGTATTGTTTAAACAGCATTTTATTTGAAAGCGATTCTATAGTACCATCGTTTTTGTAAACTCTTCATGCAATTTTATGAACTAAATGATGACCTCAAAGTAACAGCAAGTGCTGGACGGCACTTTTAACGCTGGTCGGAAATCATGAGTGCCGGACAAGAGCCGTCACGGCGTGGGGCATGCAAAAAGTAGTTCCCGCAGTGCTAATGTTTTGTTTACACTAAAAGATAATCTGTTCGCATATGTTGACATAGAGATTAATCCTCTGATAACAAACTCGGGTTACTCGGGTACGTCCAAGTTAATGGAGCGTTCCCCTCATGCCAACAATTCATAAGTTTTCACGATTTTTAATTTTTTTGTCAGATTTTATTTCTTATTTCTTGTGTCTGTAAGTTATTCCATGAAAGCGCTATTTCAATAGAGGAAGACATGATCTTATATTTTTTGCCATCTTTTTATGTTCATCTCACTCATATTTTAAATTAATTGACATTTTAATGAAAATTAGCATTTGTATTGTAACTGCCATTTTTCCAAAGTGTACTTGTGTTTGAAGGAATGAGTGGATATGGAATTAGAATAATTCCCAGACATCGAGTCTATTGATCTACACTGCAGGTGGTCGTTGAGTTTTGAAAAGGATTGCCCTCTTCCAGCAGAAAAATGTTGCATTTTTTAAAACAAAAGTACAGTCAAGTGGTACGTGTTGTTTGAGGGCTATATACAAGCCGATACTCTCGCTAAATAACTTAGAGATCATTGCTGTCCTTTGTTTGTTTCAATGATAAACACACGGTGTAATCTACCTGCAATTATAATACGGTTATGAGATTGAAACACATTCTTGTTCAATATCAAACTAATGGATGCACAGTTACATGACGTAACTTACATCAAACCCAAACTATTATATCTTTCGGTGAATTGTAATATTTACATAAAAGTGTCAAAAATTATTGATCATGATGCAAAATTGTAAAATGATTTGATAAAGCGTTAAAATTAACATTGACTGCAAACATTTAAACTGAGATAACAAAAGTCAACGTTATTGTAAAAAATTGCACTCTTTGCCGATAGGAGCAACTATTGACAAGGCAACTTTGTCGTTACAAGGTAATATTGTGAAAATTTTAAAAAATGACATGAAAGGTATCTCATTATGCTGTATATCGTGATATTATGTGAGAAGATCATCTCCCAAGCAAGGCTAGGTAGATTTTGAAATCTTCAAAAAAGCACAATGTTTATCAAAATTAAACAATGACATGAAAAAGAGTTGAATTGATATATTTGGAAATGCGATTTTTGCAAAAGTCATCAATATTTACCATTCGCACTGTTATGCAATGTGTATTATGTTGACAATAAATAGATAGTGAATTGTCTACGTTGTGCAATTGGACAGAAAAATACTCAGGTAAGTCAATACACCGATTGGTTGATTGACCCGAATACCAGCCATTTCATTGAACAATTAAGATGCCTTTTATTTAGTGACTAAAACTTAAAGTCATTGGGAGTGTCAGTAAAATCTTCATCAAAACAGACATTTCCTTGAACTGGTCAGTAATTCTACGAGTTGGGATTTATTTGTTTGAGAAGACTTTACTTTCGTTCAAGTCTTTTGTGAATTTTTAAGACTTTTAAAGGAAATGTTAACTTATGCGGTAAAACATAAAGAAGCCATTGACTTCAAAATGTTCAAACTATAATATGGCAAATGTCAACTTTATTGTAACAAATTTGTACTATTGATCGATAGTTGCAACGATTGAGAATATTTTCTTGTTGAATAGCGTATTTTACACGATGGAACGAAATACATCAAACAATATGGCGTACATTTAGTCTAATAAGACCTTCATAGACCACTAATGCGCCTATAAGCTAGTCAGACAAACAAGACAGCTATGGTCTGATTGATCTATATATCAGACTAAAGGTTACAAGATAAAGGCAGCAGATCATGAGAGTTTCACGTGAAGATAGAAAATAAATCATTTCCTCGAACTGGCCAACAATTCTACGAAGTAAACACTAATTGTCTACTAGACTAACCTTTCGTTTCAGTCATTCTTGATTTTGGTAAATGTCATGTCAACTTTTATGCTGTATATGCCGAGATATATGTTTATTGACAAAGATATATCTAACAGACGAGTCAAAGGAAGACTTCGATAAAAATTTAAGCATCAAATGCTAAATGTCATTGGATTGATAAGGACAATAAACATTGAATAGAAACTATTGAAATGCGTTGTTCATAAAGCCAGCGATATTTTACCTGTTCCCACTGTTGTGCAATAGGTGCATAATTTCCCAATACATTCTCTATGTTTATGTTTATATCGTGCAATTTAAAAATAAAAATAAAATATCAAACAATGTGGCATTGATTTACTCTTGTGACGCCCTCATACACAACGACCACAAAGCTTGTAACCTAGTTGGGCTAGCCAAGATAGCTGTGTGCAGGTAAACCAAGATATTACACATTTCCGCTGAATGATTTAAGGTGACGAGACACTCACATTTAGAGACAAAAGGTTTAATGTCATTAGCAGTTTCATTGTACGAAGTCTGTAGACAATGATTTTGCCTACATGTATGTATACTTTTGTCTAAGCGGACTTTACTGAGTCATTGCTGAATTTGTACAAGTATTGACGTGATTAACGTTAACTCTTCAGCAGCTAATGTGGTTAGAAAATCTTTGAAAACTATAATACGTTCTACGTTAAACAATGGCATGGGAATACAGTTGAATTGAAACATTTGTAAAATATTGCAAATTTTTAGCCAACGATATTTTAACCATTTCGCACTGTTATGCAATATGTGTTTTGTTTCAAAATACAAAGTGTTGTGTCTTTGTAGTGCTATTAAATATAAAAAAGACATTAAACAATCATGCGTCATTTTCTCTCTGAAGGCCACCAGACACAACGACCGATGCACAAGTAAATAGACAAGTCATGAAAACCATGGACCGGTTGACCCAGATGTCAAAAATTTTATTGATTGATTAAGGTTACGTGACATTATTATTTAGAGACTAAAATTTTAGGTCGTCGAGAGTTTCAGGTGATAGCAGAAAAACATACATTTCTTCGAATTGACCACTTCTTCTACGAGATAGGAATTATTTGTCTGAAAAGACTTTCATTTCATGCTAATCTATTAAGGTGGTTGGAAAGGCTATTTTTGCACCAATTCTTTTCTCATAGTTAATGTCAAGTTTAAAGTGTTAGAATCAAGATATTTAGTTCAAATTTTCAGTATAACTCCCTTAGTTAATATTTTCTCCAAAGAATATAAAAATTGTATATTTGCAGCCATGATTCTGAAATATTACACCAGTAAATATTAACATTTAATTTTTCATATTTTTTTACATATTTGAATTTAATAATAATTGGATAGTATTAATATTACCAAATTAGTTATAAATATGTTGACACTATTTATTGTAAGATTTGTACGGCAGGATTTGTAAATACAATTTGTTTTTATGATTTTACATGGGTTTATATATCAAAAAATTTTTAAAAATTCTTTCAAATTTCAAAATGAGATTTTTCAAAAAGTACTTCAAATACAGGAAAATTGTGACTTAAAAATCTTATATGTAATCTTGTTAATAGGCTGTAAAAATTCCATGTCCATATCTCATTTCAAAGTTGGATTAAATTGGTATACAATTATGTAGGAAAACTGTTATTCTGTCAAAAATGTTGAAAACAAGCCACATTTGCACCCCTCTTTTGAAGTCATAGAGCAGATTTTTTGTTAATCTCACTTTTGACACCTCTTTGACACTCAAAGAATCTAAAAAAACATTTACAATAGTAGTCACTTACTCTGATCGCCAGCACCGCCTTGTCAAACTTTCCTGAAAAACAGCAAATAATGACTTTCCCTTTTCAAACATTGTATTAAAAGCTAGGGGACCTCTACCATAGTTAATACACTAAGGACTCCCCAGCTTCTTCTTATTTGGTCAGTTTTTCAGAAGTTTTAACAGGCTATAACTCTGCAATGCCTTTGTGCCCAAATGTCTAGTTTTTTTATTCCACAGAGAATGTTGACTACTTTTATATTTTAATAGTTTTGTTGAAATTTATAACTGACGCTCTAGCCTTTCCAACCACGTTTACAAGCTATTTGCTCAGTACTGTGAGAGGCTGCAGCTGTTTTTGAAGGCTATGGTACGTATGATTATTGATAGATCTAACTCCAGCGGGATGTTGGTTTTTAAGGCTGTTGTTCCATTAATACTTAGGGCAGAAACAATCTATTTTAATTTATGTCAACAGTTTATTTTCAACGTATTCATAGATAATTGTGACGATTCGCCTGGACTAACAGTACTCCGTGGTTTAGATCGAACATTTGAAAAGACATTGGCATAAGCCATGTTGGTCCATCACTGATCGGGACACGCAGCTTTTCTAGCAGCCCTTGGTATAGATAAACAACAAGTAACACCTCAGTTGATGTAGTTATGAAGCTATAAAATTCATAGAATGGCATGTCAAATCAGACGGTTAATATCCGTTTGACAGCAAAACTGCAATAGAATGCAATGCAACACGCCATATATTCTCAACTACTTAATATAGTAATAGGGTGGCCAAAGTTAAGCTAAAATGTTGCGACATTATACGCAACTCACGCACACTGAAAGTGAAATTTGATTTTCGTGAAATTTTAAACGCCATTTTTTCTGAAAATAAGTAGCTCAGTTACTGAAAAAACGGATATTTCCAATTAAAATCGATGTATGAGGCAGGTTTCATTAAAAAACTGAAGAAAAAACGATAGAAAAATAGTGTTTTTCCTCTCCAAAAATGCCACTTTGTACTGACCGGCCACAGCGCTCGAGCGGTCGCCGCTCATGGCACGCACTTCTGAATCCAGTCAATACCTATTTCGCAACGGAACTGCTTTCGGGCCCTGTGCACGCTGTCATAGAACTGTGAAACTTGGCCAGGAAGTGGCAGACCATCCCATTTACATGTAGTGGTGAGTTTTTGTTATATCCTGGGAATTTTAGCCAGCAAACACGAGGTAAAGTGAGTACGGTGAATTCGGTGTAGATTTTTCCCATTTAGATACATATTTTTGCCATAAAACTTGTAGCATGCTCTTTTTAAACATCATTCCGACATTTCTGTGAAATATGACGAAAATCTGTCCACGAGCACAAGTACGAATCATAAAAACAAAATCATGTTCATTCATAGACCTCAGTACAGTGTGACTCAAGATGGCGGCGGAAGGCAGTCACACTGACACACCATTGACACATGTTATTAAATAACATTGTGACAAAATTTCATTGTATTGTGAGCTCTAGTTTTTAAGTTATGTGAATTCAAAATTCATAAAAACATAAAAATCCATCCATTTTTCGATGGTACGGTGCCGCCGCAATTTTGACTAAGTCAGACAAAATATTTTCAATTTTCAAGACTCACAGTTTCAAAATCCAAGACTGTGCATCAGTCAAATCTTGATTTTTCCGATATTGGGTAAATCTGTGCACAAGACACATAGTTTAATGATTCCATGTGGAGTAAATAAAAAATTATGGGTGTCCAAACTTGAAGGAATCGGCATTCATTGAAATAATTTTAAAATTTGCCGAAAATTGTCCGCGAAAAAATGGCATTTTTTTTTGCTTTAAAACTTCATAACTTTTGATTGGATACAGCTATTTGCATAATTTTTTTTAATTTTTCTTCTTTTACCCCATTCTTGCTAAAAATCCATTTAAACTGTGTGTATAAACAAGAGAAAAAAATGGCCTGGCCACCCTAGTAGTAATTATAACGACCCTCTACGTGTACCGTAATTTTGCATCTGGTTCCCTGTTTAATATGTTAATTAACAGATGTGTCGCAGAGTCCTGGAGGAAGAACTGCTGCAGTCAGACGGAAATTCCGTTTTCGTTCTCTTTCAATATCACGACATGGTACTTAATATATAACGACATTTTCGGTCTGTTGACATACTAACTGTTACAAAGGGAACGATAGGTCCCTCAAGGGTCATACATATTGATCTTTCGTACCTAGCCTTGATTAATGGGTGTTTGTTTGCCAGTTTCTATATCAACGTTATCATGCTCTTACCGGCAGTGGCATATGCCATGTGTTGGGAATTAAATTGTAGTGAATTGGCGACGACTGCATTCTTAAAGTGAATTTCAAAATAGCTTGGAATTACGACGTGCTTTGGTGATTAGAAAAAAACGTATCTTGCTATAGAACATAAAGCCAACGGCATCCATTACAAACGTTTTCCTTTGGGTAGATTTTGCAACATTTTAATCTAATACGACGTCCGCTGTTCTCACTTACACAATATGTTCAGTGTAGGAAACAACAATCGTTGTACCGACCCATGCACACTGAACAGAGAAAAAAACCTGTTGTTAGCGTTATGTGCAGTTTCATCGACGGAAAATGTGATAAGGGCAATATAAGAATGTTCAGGCAGTCGTCGAACGGATGAGTCAATGGGAGCGCGGCGACAATGACGATGTTGACTGTGGCACAGTGAACCTCGTATTGGGTTAATTTTTTTCAAAATTTATCGAAGGAGAATGTTTGTAATGAATGCAGGTGGCGTCATTTTCTATTAGCAGAAACGTTTCTCTTATTACCCAAACATGCTGTAATTCCAAGCTATTCTGAAATTCACTCTATTATGCTAAAAATTGTACAAACCATAGATGATCGGATAGAAAGAAAATACGGAGATTTTGATACCTTTAAATAATAATCTATCATAGCCATGCGATTTCTCTGCCAATTCGATATTTGAATATTGAAAGAGTGAAGCATCAAGTGTATTGAGCAACAAGCATTTAATCACGAGAATCCTTCATACACGACCACCACAGCGCCTGTACACGACATAGAAAAGCCGAGACAGCCGTGGACAGGGTGACCCAGATACAACACATTTCGACTTAATAATTTAAGGTGACAAGAAATTTATATTTTACTTAAGTCACAGTTCATTAGGAGTTAATGAGTTTGCAGAAAAAAACAAACATTTCCTCGAACTCACAACTAATTCTACGAAATCTACATATATTTGTCTGAGTAGACTTTACTTTCGTTTAAGTCATTGCTGAATTTTAGCGAGTTTGACGTTATTCACTCTCTGTTCTTTATGCGGTGAGAGGATATAATAAGATAAGCTCCAAAACAAGGCTAGAAAGATTTTTAACAATAAAAAACAAAAATGCTTAATATTGGTAAAAGATCACATTAATAGAGTTCAATTAATACATTTGAAATGTGGCATTACAAACATTACAGAGATCAACCTATATGAAACCTTGTCGTTGCAGAAGAGGTCATTTACTTCTCAAGCAATAAGCATTTCTAGTCCAGTGGATAGCGGACAAAGGACTGATGGCAGGGTAAATGAAGTTATCATTTTTGGCATGCTGGACTTCAGTGTTTCAAATGCGAAATGACCGTTTGAAACTAATTTGAACATATTCAAGAATTCATGACTCCATAAATTTGATCGCATCATCTTCAGTGATGTTTCCTGATTTTATGAAATATATATAATCATTCACCCGGACCAACATAATACAGAATAATTCTGTAAGAACTCAAATTTACATCATCTCCATACCGCAATTTATCATGGAGAGCGCTATTCAATCTCACCTAGAGCAGGGGTTCTATATTTGTGTTTTCAATTTTAAGTCGCCCACACCATCTGGATAATATTTTTTTAATTTCAATTATTTACTTTAATTTCACAGATTTCATTATTGTAATAGAATTGATATGATGATGATCGGGTCAGAATGTCTAGTCAATGCCTAGTATTCTGTATTTTGTGTCAAGAAAAGAAATACCGTCAAAAAGTGATTTCACGTCAATATCGTCAACACTTACCTTTTTAGTATTTAGTGTCGCCAAAAGAAATACTGTCAATAAGGGTCATTTGATGTTAGTACCGTTAATGGCTATCCTTCTGTATTTTGTGTCAGCAAAGAAACCGTCAGCACGAGTGATTTCATGTCAGTACCGTCAATGGCTACCTTTCTGTATTTAGTGTCGCCAAACAAACTACCGTCAATAAGACTCATTTCTTGTTGTTATGATCAATGGCTACTTGTTTTTAGTGTCACCAAAAGAATGTAGTTCTCAATTGCCATCCTTCTCTAGTATCACCAAATGAAATGCCGAAGATATAAAGAGCCACTGCGTGTGATGGTTTTCGGTTACATGAAATATTATCTCGTCTTCGAGTTGAAAAACTATCTTGATTTTTTCGTCGGCTGATGGTCGATGGCGGATCTCTAAAGTATACAGCAGCTGTCAAGTGATAGCCTTTGACTTTTGTCCAGAGTGAAATGAGCATTCCAAAAAATTCTTCAAGATCCCTTTTCGTATACTTTGATACTGGCTCGCTATATATTAGGGTAGTTTTCAGACACCCACAAATTGCCACGTACATGCTGTCAATATCGTGAATGGACGGTAGCAGTGGATAGAGGGAATATATATATATATATATATATATATATATATATATATATATATATATTGTATACATTTTGTGTATATATATATATATTGTATACATTTTGTATATATATATATATATATTATATATATATATATATATATATATATATATATATATATATATATATATATATATATTATATATATTATATACATACAAGCTAGTGACTTCCAAATGTTCATACAATGTTTGTCGCAACTGGATTTACATACGAAAGGTTGCGTTCACAATGCTGCACACAGCAGGGCTTGTGGGTTTCACAAGACCATAGAGGGACCCTGGAAAGACTATCGCTAATACACGCATAGTGTTGGTGCCTGTGCTTTAGAAGCGCATTTTAATTTTCCAGTAGCTGAGACTCTCTCAAAGCCCCTAACTGGCTACTACTTGTATGGTTTGGCTCAGAAAAAGCAGGCTGAGTTGGTGAAGCCTCGCGCTTCCAAAGCCAGCCTAGCAGGTTGCACCGGCCCACAGATAACAGCGCTACACCGGTCACAATAAGTAGCAGCCGAGGGGGCCAGGCTTAGCTGTGGGTACATAGCTGTGGTGTTTTCTGATTGGATTTCTGCCTTTTACGGGCTGGTTGTAAATTTTACGTTTTTAACCCCGCCAAAACGTAAAAGTAAAACCAAGCCCGTAAAAGGCAGAAACCTGTCCGAAAACAAAACAGCTATGGATCAACAGCTAGGCCAGGCTGTGAACGAGTCCAGACATTAGCTTTGTGTGACATATCAACTCTGTATGGCGCAAAGGGACGAACTGATTAACCCGTCAACGCCATGGCCGGTACAGTGCAGTTTGTATCCCCTGCCGATATTATCCCCGTCCATGCTTTGCTGGGATTTGATCGTTGTCGAGATTCAGTTCTGTTGCCGAGTACGACCCCGTCACAAAATCAAAGTTATTCTAAGGCTGCGTTCACAAAAATGGACTATGGTAACCAAACTAGGGGGCTTGGGCAACAGTATAAACATCTATGTCTATTTAAAGAATGGTTACGCACTTCCGTAGACTGACATAGTGTGAGTCTATATAATTTCATGTTCGTTTTATCAATCTTTCGTTTAATTTTACAATGGAGCCAACTACAGCGTTCTGTACTACTTAGTCGGAGTTTTGGCATATTTCCAAATTACCAATCGAGGTAGGAGAGATGAAAAACACGTTGTCGCTGCGGCACAAATAATAAGCATATTAAATACATTGCGAAATGTTAGTTTACATAGGAATGTCCTCAAGGTGATATACGTGCCGTTAAAGTTATTAGATGTAACGTACTCGGAGGTCTGGAAAACAGAATATCAAATATGAATACCTCAGCTATTTTTCAATGATAAGCAATCATGTGATAACTCGTGACAAAGACAGCTGTCCTAGAGCTAGAGGAGCTCCTTTCCTCCACAACTCTGTGCCTAAGGTGACACATTTAGTGGTCAACAAGTAACCTTATGGTGACTAACATTTACGTGTCAAGCAGAATTAAAGGAATTCTACAATAAAACTCTCAGCCTATGTCGGCCGTATTAGCTTTTTGCTTTCATCTAAAGCTTAGTACCCCTGTCTGTCTTTGACCATATTTTTCTATCTCTCTGGCGCTGCTTTTCACAATAGATCTTGTCTTAAACAGTTACAATATCACAGACACATTATTCGCATGACAGATGTTATCTTTCCACTGCTTCAGCGATCGAAGCATCAGACATTAAGTCAGAATGCGCGATTATGGCCGACAAAGGACTCTAAAGTCCTTGAGGAAAATGTAACAGTGGTGCGGTTGTTTTATAGTTTATTTCGGTTATTGTTTCTGTGACACAGACAAGAGACAAAAATTATCGTAAACATCTGGTCCATAAAGTGCCCACGTCAGCATCGCAAATATACACAACCAATCAAATATAATAAATTAAGCTACTAAATCTTATCATGAGCCAAGCTCAACTGGAGCAGGGTAGAACTATTAACCTTTCCTCCGCACAAGCTCCATGCCGGGGCTCCATGACAGTGTTACCAAGTTTCTCCAGCGGCTCTGCTACGCCCTTGTGTATACATAAACCATTATTACACCGGCGCTACGTTTAAATGTTTTCTTTGTCCAACCGCGCAGTGAATGCTAATCCCAACATTGCAATGGTTCGTTTGCAGGAATTTTGCCGTCATAATGACACGGATTACTTTAGATGATCTATCTTTTCCTCCGTCGCTCTGATATTGCTGAAGTGTTTTGCCAGGAGCATCGATCATGTGAAAATCTTTTCGTCGACGTAAACTCTGTAAAGGATTTAGTCTTGTGTACCTGTATTGATTTTTTCCGCGTCACAGCTACAGGAATATGAAGTTTTGACGATACCCTGACTGTTGCGAATTCTATAGAAATAATTAGGCCTCAGGAAAAGAACGTCCTCGGAAATTCCACTGTCAATTTGAAACTACAAAATCTGGTTGGAAATATCCACCGAGTGTGTCGGGCGTCGCCCTGTAGTTTAACTACATGACCGGCCATAAGAAGCTGCTAGCTTTTCACACTGTGACCATAGGCTAGATGTTTAAGAATCACAGAAGTTATAACACATTCTATGAGACAATAACACAGTTATAAGCGATGATTTATTTCGGTCTGCCTTTGGTAACAAGAGAAACCAAATCACCTATACACTGAACCATCATAAACAAGCCATCGGAAGTTCACCATAATGCACCAAGGCATTGCGTTCTAAACTAACCAAATTCGACACGAAATAATGAGTACAAAAGAGAAACGCCAAAACGCAATCTTCAAAAATTCAGCACAATATGAAACTTTTTGAAGCCAGCTAGCTCTAGAGTACTGAATCCACTCAAGAAACAGATTGATGACGCACCAGACTTCTGCAATATCTGCAGGGACTTTCATACTTCCTTATTTTATATTCTTATTTTTTACTGTACTTTCACAGTAAGATAAATATCTATTGTTCAAATATTAATTGAAATGACTAGTTCAAGTTATAATCTCGTTCATTTAGAATAAAGTCATTATAAAGTATTGCATCGCGCGAAAAAAAACTAAATTTGGCAAAATGAATTATTCAACATATTTTATTCAACATAATTAATTATTGGGGTCGGTTTACGCTCATTGCAATGTACTCTAATATATCATTTGCCATGCAGGCTATCCCCTCCGTGAAGATGGTATGGTCATCATGGTGGTATATTAGATGATATCTTTCCGTCTTATCACCAATCTATCAATTTAACTATCAATGTGCAGAACGTGCTTTTGAGGATTTTCTTCGAAAGCCAAATGCATTTCTGTTAAGGCGGTATGGTGGTGTCATTCATGTTATAGATGCCGCAAAATGGTTTTCTGTAATACGTGACTCAAAAATTGACTTCAACACTACGTCGCAAACAGAATAATTATGAAAACGTTACTGTCGTGCTACACATTACAAGCAAATGCAAAACAAACATTATTCACTTAATCAAATGATAAAATGATAGAACGATGCCTTGAAGTTTTGACTGTGGAAAAGTTTGGCCTTTTCTACGTTTGTTGATTTGAGTTGTGCTGTGAAATAACAAAGATAGATAATGAGCTGTTTCAAGATCATGAACTGTAAAGGCAATATTAGTCAAAAGAATTTGAAAGTATTTTGAAAGATAACTTTATAATTATCATCGTCGTAACTGTAGTCTTTTTTTGTCTTGAGTTGGACATTTACCCAAATCAGAAAGGGTAATGTCTCAAATACACAGTGTACTTGGCAGAGATAAGTGCAGTAAGCTACTATTTGTAATTGGTTTATCGGAAACAAAATGCTCAAGTTCATGTAAATCTGTTTGAAATGACATGCAAATCAATAAGGCTTAAAACGTTAGTAGAGCTTGCATTCCAAAATTCAAAATAACAATGTGACACTTACTGGAGAACACAATCTTGGTATCTAATTTATGTTTACTCCCATTTTAATCAATCTCTCAATATACCTGTCTCTGTGTCAACCTGTTTATTGGTCTCTGTTTGTAACTAGATCAATTACTTCAATTCAAAAATCCAATATCAAGGAATATCGATTTTTTTCGTTTGGCGGTTCAATGGCAAACCTTAACCCCCCTCCCCGAGGCTCCTAAGTCTTGGCGTAGTCTTCATACAACCGCCAGTATTCTGCTGTTTGTTCCGTGCTTAAATGCATGATTTTTGACTGACAAGATCTTTTTTCTCCTGTGTTTGTTTCCTTTTCTGTTTTTCCCCCGGACACTCTTTTTCAGGATAAGGCAAGCATTTATCTAGTGATTCAACGGTTGCATTTTTAATTCTGGTTTTCTTTCTTTCTTTTTCCCTATTTTTGCATATTTTTGAATTTTATGCGTGTTTTCTGTCAAATATTAGTAGAGTTTTCCATCTAGAAAGACATGTATTATGTTTTTCACCATTCTTTTCTGCTCATCTCTTATTCTAAATTAAATTATATTTTAACAAAAATTTCCTTTTGTACCGTAAATGCCATTTTCCGATGTATACTTGTTTTCTAACATGACATTTGCACAGCGTTTGATTTACAGTATTTTAATGCAAAAGCGATATTTTTGAGAAATATAGCGCGCCGTAAACTGTCCTCATTGATATTAAATCAATCATGATCAGTATAGAAATGAGAAGTCCTACCGCACTATTTTGTGAGATAATTATTAACACTTTAGCAACGATTAATTCTCAGTGTGTTTAAAGGAATAACATGCCTTGGTAAATAGAATTATTTTCAGACATCTGAGACCATTGGTCTACACATGCGGTCGCCTAATTTTGAAAACGTCCGCCCTGTGCTAGTAGAACATGTCGCAAAATATTTTTAAAAGGAAGGTAGAGTCAAGTGGTACGTGTTGTGGGAGGGTTATAGGCAAGCTGATACTCTCAGTAAATGATTTAAAGATCTTTGCTGTCCTCTGTTTGTTTCATGGCAACTTTCCCCACACAGATATAGACCGGTCTGACGTAGTGGGTAGCCGATTTGGGTCAAATCGACCATACCCACCACGTCTATTAAAATTCATGAGTTTACTTTTTTTGTCTACGCACACACTTATATCGATTGAAAATCTGGGCAATGGCTATGATATCAGGTTGACAACCCCATACGTCTGCAATTAAGGTTACTCTTTTTAAGACAGTTATGGTTCCGAACAAAGCAATACAAATTTGTTGGTTTACAAATTCCCTAGAAATACAACACTAACGTTCATCAACAGGGAAAATTATGCAGACCGTTTGTAACGACATTCGAAACACAGTGAGCACATAAAGACCAAAACATTTCACAGTGCTTGCCGTATAGTATGAAGGTACTAGCTCCGCTCCTGGCTCCATGATCGTAGCGAGCGACTAAGCATGGAGAGGAAAGAGAAGTACCTCTAACGACTAACGTACGCGTGACCGAAAAATAAAACCACGGAGGTTACTACTAATATTCTGTCACGGTATCAACCCATGAGCGGTTATCAGCTTTTAGCCCGACGGCCGTTATGAGTCAAGAATGTTCCGCTATGACTACGCCGTAGCTATATTATGGCCCTGCCACGCAGAGCGGGCTAGCGTGCGTGTAGACGTGGGGGTAGTAGCCGAGGCCCTACTGTTATTGTACATATAGTCTTTGGTCCTGGCAAAATTTGCAGCCAACTTAGTCTGTGAACGGTGATTTGTGTTCGCCCACTATGTTTCCCTCCGTTGTGGTGGAGGGCAACGTAGTGAACGGAACATGTACACAGAGGTCCACACAGCATTTAACCTATTGTGAATCAGATATGTTGAAAGTAGCCCACGGTTACTGGAAAAGACCGAGAGTATAGTCTAACCTAAACTTTCATACGTAAACGTTTTCTAACACCAAAGAGTTGTGTTTCCCTATAATGACAATGTTGCTTTCCAGTCACTTCCCAACCAAATGGCATTTAAAAGGGGTGATCAAGATGGCCAAATCAGCCTACCGGGTTCAAGAACGCAGAAAAAGGTGCTAAAAGCAAGCGATAGATAAATTGACGAGATAAACATTCAGAACAGTAGGATTAAGAGAGGTGTCGCTGGTTGAACCTGTTCAGTTTTTGTGTGGAGAAAAGTTGGAACGCTCAATGATAAACGCACGGGTGTAATCAGCCGGTAGTAATAACACGGTTATAAGATTGAAATATATTCTTGTTCAATATCAAACTAATTGATGCAACGTCACTTGACAAAACTTACATCATAGCTAAAATGTTATATCTTTCTGCGAATTTGTAACGTGTAAATATTTACATTAAAAGTGTACAAAATGATTAATAATGATGCAACTGTGTAATACGGAGGCATAAAATGTGCATCAGCTTTATAACAACGCCTTACGGGAAGCCCTCCACGAACCATCTAAGACAATGATGTAAATTTATCAGTGCTTGTGTAATTATCGCCAAAAGTGCAAAAAAGGCAACACAGTATGCGAAATATTTTCTACAATTTTATGTCCTAATGATACCGACCCGATAGGTAAACTGTAATTTTGCAAAAGATTTAATATCTTATTAAATAATAGATATCTCGCAGAGCAACGGGGAAGAATTTTTGCAGCCTGATAGAAATTCCGCTTTTGTTTTATTTCAATATCATGACAGGGTACTGAATATATAGCGACATTGTGGTCTGTTGACAACCCGACTGTTACTAAAGGAACGATATGTAACTGAAGGGTCGTGCATGTTGGCCCTTCGTACCTATGCTTGATTAATAGGTGTTTCTTTGTCGGGTTCCATGTCAGCGTTATCATGTTATTACAGGCAGTGGAAAATGCCATGGACTAGGGATCGGAATTATAAAAAATGGTGACGATTGCAAACCTATTGATGTGAAAAGTGTACATAACAGAGATGATCGGATAGAAAGCAAAAAACCCCAAAGAACGGCGATATAGACAATAAATCTATAATAAATAATATATTTTAACTAGTGTGATTACTTGTCTGAGCATATTTTATTTCGTTTAAGTATTCGTGAATTTGTAAAGCTGTGTATGGAAACATTAAATCGTTTGATAATCATTAAAATTAACATTGACTTCAAACATTTAAACAGTAATAGCAAAGGTCAATATTCTTGTAACAAGTTCTCGCTTTTTGCCGATAGGAGCAACAATTATCAATACACTTTTGTCTTTACAAGGTAAAATTTTTTAATGTCGACAAAATAATTCTAAAGGTGGAAATTATTTGTCTCAGCAGACTATACTTTCGTGTCAGTCTTTGGTGAATTTTAAGGCTTTAAAAGGAAACGCTAATTTATTGGGTAAAACATAAAACAAACCATTGCCTTCAAATTCATCAAACTATAATATAGCAAAAGTCAAAGTTAATGTAACCAGTTCGTAACATTGGTCGATAGGTGCAACGATTGACGATATATTTTCTTGTTAAATAGAGTAAGTTCGACGATGAAACGGAATAAACAATACGACATCCGCTAAGTCTAATAAGACCTCATAGACGACTAATGCGCCTATAAGCAAATCAAACAAACAAGACAGCCACTGTCTGATTGATCACTGTGTCAGACTAAAGGTTACAAGATAAAGGCAGCAGATCATGAGAGTTTCACGTGTAGATAGAAAATCAATAATTTCCTCAAACTGGCCAACAATTCCACGAAGTACACACAGTTGTCTAATATATAGACTTCACTTTCGTTTCAGTCAACCTAAATTTTGGTCAAGCTTTCAGGTCAAATTTTATACTGTATATGCCGAGATATATATTTATTGACAACGATGTTTTTTTTAACAAACAAGTAAAGGAAGACTTCAATAAAACTTTAAGTATTAAATACTCAATATCATTGTATTGATACATACAATAAGCGTTTAATAGAAACCATTTACGAAATTCACACAACCCGCGATATTTTATCAGTTCCCACTGTTGTGCAACAGCTGCATTATTTTACAATACATTCTCTATATCTATGTGTATGTTGTCCAGTTTAAAAGTAAAAATAAAGATCATACAATGTGGCATCGATTTACTCTTGTGACGCCCTCCTAAACAGTACAACTACCACAACACCAGTAACCGAGTTAGGCAAGCCAAGACTGCTAATAATAGGTTAACCCAGATATCACACATTTGTGCAGAATGATTTAAGATGACGAGACACTGATATTCAGTAACAAAAACTTAAATGTCATTTGCGGTTTCATGTTTGAGATAATAAATAAACATTTCCTCGAATTGAAGTCTTATTCTAAGAAGACTATTATATTTGTCTGAGTAGATACTACTTTCGTTTCAGTCATTGATGAATTTACAAAAGTATTGATGTGAAAAACGTTAACTCTTCATGCTGTATATGGTTTGAGATGATCATCTCCAAATTATAGCTAGGAAGATATTCCAAAACTCGTTAAAAACACAATACCTAGCAGTATTAAACGATGACATGAGAAAACAGTTGAATTGATACATTTGTAAATATTGCAAAAGCCAATGATACTTTTGCCATTTTGCACTGTAATGAAATATGTATTTAGTTTCAAAATACAAACAATGTTGTATTTGTAGTACAATTAAATATAGAAAAAAGACATCAAACAGTAATGTGTTAATTTTCTCTCGTCGACACAACGACCGGTGCACAAGTAAATACACAGACAAGTCATACAAACCATGGGCCTGTTGACCCAGATACCATAATTTTATCAAATTGATTAAAGTAACGTGACATTTATATTTACTTACTAAAATTTTAGGTCGTCTGGAGTTTCAGGTGATGGCAGACATTTCTTCGAACTGACCATTACTACTACTACTACTACGAGATAGCCATTATTTGTCTGAAAATACTTTTCTTTAGTTTCAATCTTTTCAATCATCGCTGAATTTGTAGAAGGTTTAAAGTTTACAAGCTATATGCTCAGTACGGTGAGAGGCTGCAGATGTTCTTGAAAAGCTACTGCACATATGATAATTGATAGATATCTTGTTCAAAGCAATGTTCTCACTCCAGTGGATGTAGGTTTTAAGCCTGTCGTGCCATGAAAACCTAGGGCAGAAACAACCTTTTTCAATTTATGTCAAAAAGTTTACTTTCAGCGTATGCACTGGATATTTGTGATGATTTACCTTGACACACAGATAACGACCCTATTTTGCAACAGGTTTGCTGTTTGATATGTTAATTAACTGATGTGTCACAGAGTACTGGAGGAAGAACGACTGCAGCAGACGGAAATTCCGTTTTCGTTCTCTCGGTACTGATTATATTGCGACATTTTTGGTTTGTTGACATCCTAACTGTTACCAAGGGAACGATAGGTCGCTAAAGGGTCATGCATATTAGCCCTTTGTACATATATTTGATTAATGGTTGTTTGTTTGTCGGTTTATACATCAACGTTATCATGCCCTTATCGACAGTGGCACAGACAAATAACACTGCATCAAAACGCAATAATACAGATGAATTCACACTAATGAAAAGCCTGTATTATAGAATAATACACGTGAATTCACATGAATCCACATAAATACAGGCTTGCTGAATACAAGCAATTGATTCTTGACTGTATTCATCTGTATATGTACTCTTCAGCTAAAATACAGGCAATTCAATCCAGGCAATGCTAATTCAGTAAGTATTATTGGGTTTTCATGCAGTGTGAGAGACTGACTGGCAACGGGTATTGTTCAAGGTGTGAAGCGCTTACGTAAGCCCCACCTCAGGCAGCTCGCGCCTCTCGTTTCCGAAGAGTTTGGACCATGCACCCTTCCGTAGATTCCGGATTTTCGCCAATTTTTAAGCTAAAGTATGTTCGGCAAAATATGTGGTGTAGTTGTCGTATGGCGCTGAGCGGAATTGGCGTGCTGGCGAAAACGTGAAAGTTTTGAGCTTCGGGAAAGTGAGTTTTACCGATAAAAAATTCCTCTCACATTTTTATGAATATATAATGAGTGTGTTTGAACCAATTTTGAAAGTCTTTTATCGATACAGTCTGGTTTTACTCAATGGTTTATGGTCAGTCATATATCTTTTAAAAGTTGGTCATGGAAGGACGTGTTTATGAAACTTCTGGTGTGTTATGTTTTGATTGGCGTGAAGCACTGTTTCCGCCCTGAGAGCTCACAAAGTAAGTATGGTTGCTACGCGACTGGCAGCACAATGCCATCTAGTCGTGCTTTTCGCATAATGTCGTGCAATTATCAATCACAAACAAAGTCTCAAAATAAATATATAACACCTTTGAAGCTCATTTTAATATGAAAAGGCCATGAAATAAAAGGCATGCCGCGTTGCTCGTCTGTCTTTCTATTTGTCTGTGACAGTGGTAAATGCCGTTGGCTGGATACGGAATAATAATAAATGACGATTGCATACTAATAATGCTAAAAAGTGTGTACAAACCATAGATGGTCGGATAGAAAGAAACACGGAGACTTAGACACTATTAAAGCCAGTGCGATTCCTCGGCAAATTCGAGATTAGAAGATCGAACGAACGGATAATTAAGTACATTGAACAACAAGCATAATTATGAGATCATGAGAGTTTTACGTGATGATAGATAAACAGATATTTCCTCTAACTAATGCCACAATTCTACAAAGTACACATAAAATATCTATAAGACTTTACTTCCGTTTTAGTCATTCTTGAGTTCGGTTAAATTTTCACGTCAAATCTTCATTTTAGGAACGCGTGATGCCCTTTCGTTGACAAAACGTATCTTACAAGCAAGTCTAGGAAGGCTTTTATAAAATTTAAGAATTATATGCAAATATTGAACATCGAATTGATAACGTAATGAGATTTGAATAGAAACAATCAAAGTGCGATGTTCATAAAGCCGACATTTTTACCTTTTCATATTGTTGTGCAATAGCTCTGTTTGACAATCCTACTTCACGTTTTTTTTGTGCATAAACACTACTTAGATAAGCCAAGACAGCCGCGGATAGGGTGACCCAGGTACAACACATTTTCCCTTCATAATTTAAGATGACAAGACATTCATATTTACCTTAAGTCAAAGTTATTATGAGTTGGCAAAAGAACAAATATTTCCTCTAAGTCGCCAATAATTCTACGAAATCTACATATATTTGAGCAGACTTTACTTTCGTTTCAGTCAGTGCTGAATTGAAGCGAGTGTTGACGTTATTCACTCTCTGTTCTGTATGTAGTTGATTAATGTATGATACCATGCTGACAAAAATACCAGGATGTAATGTCACCCAAAGGTTATGTAAATGGCCTATCCTCACCCCTATATCTGAGTTGTTTACTGAAAGGCCAGTCGGAGTGTGTATACTGTGCCATCCATTTGTGTGGGTCTCTGTAATCTTAGTACAGCATGCTCTATAAAATATAATAATGATATTTCTGTTGACGTACAGAACAAAGCGACTTGAGCTGTTCCATATGATCTGGTTGATGCCTATGGGTGTAAGAAAGTAGCTGTATATGTGTGTACGTGTTCGCAGCAATAAACACACATATATGATATTTTGTCCAATGGAATTTATTTTTGTGATATGTATTTAAGAGACAATCCAAAAATATTCCATATCAATCAGATACATTCTTGTTTCGACCCCTTCACGTCCCCAAATATTTACTAATTCCTCCAACATGCCCTTTACATTTTCAAAGAACCTTCATTTATCTCGCTCCCTCCTGAGGTGTTTGTGAACGCTACCTTGGTAATGGTTTTCACAACATGGCAAGGCTGGTAAAGTTCCCTTTAGAGGTAAGATCATAATTCAAGAAAATGCCAACACACAGGATATAATTGTGGGTTCACAGACAAGTATAACATCTTACAGGTTGTTCAGTTTCAAAATATTTTTGATGGAAGACAACTCGCACCTGCTTTAACTGATTTCATCTTACAAGGCCGGTCACTCACTGAATTAATGTAACGATTAACTTTATGTTTATTACGTTGTATGACGTCATAAAAACAAAGCTTGCAAAAAAACTGAATCTTTGACTCCTGTGTTGAGGGGTAACGAATTTTGCGCTGAATCTAATGAATGAATTTTGTATTTCAAATACTGCATTACGAAATAATGATTTTGACCGTAACTGTCGTATTAGGCTATCTTTTAAGTTGGCCTAATTTGCTTCGGAAAAACTACAGAAGAAAGTCAAGTATTAGCAAAGGTAGCGCTATATACATGTTGTTTAGATTAAAATTCTTCTGAACTGTATATGCTTCGAGGAAAACACTCACAATCTCCTTTTAGTTAGGGAAATGGTTGTAAAACTACCAATTTTAATTACAATTAAATTGTATTAATAGTTTGGCGCTTTTAACCAGAGCTGTTGAAATGCTTTACAGCACGGAAAAATGATGAAAATATTACACTAATCATTCACAAATACAGAAAACATGAAAAATACTTGTTTTTAAAAGGGATAAGTACCAATCTGTTTTCACCTGTGTAAGTCATAAATGCAAACCAATATTTCATTTTTCTGTACGATATATGTTCATCACAGCTGTTGAATTTCTGACAAAATTAAATCCCCGCATTTCATAAAAATAGCTTTATGGTAGTGAAACTATCAGTATACTACATGAACATAAGTTAAAAGAGGAAGCGGTATATTTGTTTCGACAATTCATTCTATTGTGTCAGCGCAGGGATAACATGCAGAAATAAACAGTAAACGATTTCTACACCACATTGGTTTTACAAACGTATCTCTTATGTCGAAGGACAATATTTGTATTTGGGCTAGATATTTCGGATAAACTCAATTAGAATATATTTGTTAGACTCTGGCTTTCAGAAAAATACATGTTCACCTGATTAAAAACTCTAAAGACAAGTCGAACATTTCAAGAAAACATACCTTACTTTACGAAAATCTCCTTTTAAATGTCTTGAACCGATCAACCAACGAAGACAACACGTCGAGTAGCTCGATGAAATTTCGCAAAATGACAATTATTCCTTGCACAATGCATACTATTTTAACGCGTAACTGTGGGCCTGCTACTTTACAAATTGTCACTGCGTTTTTTAGATTTGTCAATAGCGGAAGTAACCAGGCCTGTAGCTTGGTCAATGACAGAAGAAACCAGGCCTGTAGCTTGGTCAATGACAGAAGAAACCAGGCCTGTAGCTTGGTCAATGACAGAAGAAACCAGGCCTGTAGCTTAGTCAATGACAGAAGAAACCAGGCCTGTAGCTTGGTCAATGACAGAAGAAACCAGGCCTGTAGCTTGGTCAATAACAGAAGAAACCAGGCCTGGAGCTTAGTCAATAGCAGAAGAAACCAGCCCTTTAGCGTGATCAATAGCTTAAGAAACCAGGCCTTTAGCGTGAAAAATACTCCAGGAAAGAAGAAATATAGGCTAATAAATAGAAGAATGGTCAATAGCAGACCAAACAAGACGTTGGAATCCCTCTTTTCTTTACCGGTTTCATCATCTGCATTTGCCCCGTCGCTAGTGTTGTCATCGACTTTCGTCAAAGCTTCCAATAGTTTCTCAGAAGAACACTGTGCATCTTGAACAACAGGTATTACTTTCCCCTTGAAACAAACACCGATCGTTTCTGCTGCAGAAATAAAAAAGGCAATTAATATAGGATTGTTGACGTCATAAAATTTTGCTCATCTTTCAAGAAAACGAACTCTGACCATATTAATTAAAACACAAAAGGCCAATAGCACAGGAATCAGATATAGAATACCAAAACTTGAACAAAAATCTATAAGACAAGACCACTCTTATAGCACCAGGCGACACACGAAATACAGTGACATATTATTCTCATCACAACCTGTGTGTAATGTGGATAACGTGAATAAATATAGATCAACTTACCATTTAATTTTGTATTCCCGCCATTTTCATTAATCATATCAATAAAGTCTTCACACTTAGTGATCAGTGTCAATGCATCAACGGTCAATTTCTCAATACCTTTTAATACATCTGCTTTGCCGTAGTGTTGGACCAAGTCCTTGACACTTTCAGCAGACAAAGAAATATGATGTACTTTCGTGGTCTGGCGTTCAGAAGGGTAAGAAAAATTCAAAACCTTTTCGTATGTTATGACCGGATACGTAGAATTGTTAAGACTCTCATATTTACTAGCAATGACGAAAGGATTCAGAAGCAAATAGTGATTGAAATTTTCTGGAATGTCACCAGTTCCGATTAAAAGAATGGTTTTCTGCGATGATTTCTTTTGCATGAAACATTGGTTAAGCTTTTCGTCGTAAAATTTGTATAGATGAATTTTAACTTTGAAATATTCCCTCAGACGATTAGTTTGAGCCATATTGAATTTGTCCCAAACAGTGAAACAACGATTCGTGACGAAAAGGCTATAGGCTATAATGGTGTCATTGAATTTCCAAGTCCTCTGCCAATATTCGGCAATTAAGGCGTCATATTTAAGCTGTCTTGATCTCTTATCTCCATAGACTACAACCAATATAGCTCCTAAAATGATACAAATCATATTTAATAAAAAACCAGTCTAATTAGCAACAGTATACAAGGTGCAGGACAGTAAGTGTCATTTGATAATGTACATGGCCACACAAGGCAGATTGAGAATTACACACTTTCCGAAACGCAAATTGCAGTAATTTCTTTTGCATGTCAGTTGTAAAATTTGCACATGGTATTGGTAACTTTCAAAAATTGCCTCATATAGTCACTTTTTGCCTTATTAAACTTGTTCCGAATAGAGAAACAACGTTTTCTAGCGGCAAGGTCATAGGCGATGACGTCATTGAATCTCCAGGTTGCCAGCCATTGCTCATCAATTAAGTCGTCATCTCCATGCCATGTAGATTGCTTGTCACCATAGATAACAACCAACACAGATCCTAACGGAGGAAATATAATTTCTCCTCCCATAGTTGTTGCCCCTACCCTCCGGAAAAATACCACAGTCGGTAATTTTTATATTAGCTTCATAGATGGTGATGGGATGTTGTCCTGTCTCAAACTATTTTACCGAAAGTAGCGACAAGGCATACACTGATACACAAGGCAAATTAAAAGAAGGAAATGTACGCCAGACAATATGGCGAGTTTCACGGAGACGAATGACAAAACTGGAGACTAAAACATAATGGCAGAGGCCGTACAAAGACTGATACATGCAGAAAGATCGATGTTGACGGACTGAGAGATTTACACAACGTACAGGTAGAGTGATGAAAATAGGAACATATCAACGCAAACTCACTAAAGACAGCACCCTGACATGTAAAAGAAACATGTATAGTCATAATATATTGAATTAAGTCAAACAGTCGAGGTCGACTAGATTTGGTATTAAAAATTGTAAATTTCAGTTTAGTTGGGATTTCTTTGCGAGAGCATTTTTTTATCGGTTAATTTCAGGTAATGAAACATTCGAATTTCACTTTCATGTTTTCTGATTCAGGCACGGGCATAGGCGATTACTCTAGGCCAAGTCTTCTTGTTTTACTAACTGCATGAAGCGCATTGCGGCAACATTCAGGAACTGGCAATTATCAGACGTAAGTATCGCCATTAATGGGCCTCTGTATTTTGTGAAGAGGCAGGAATGAAATCATCAACTTTTGGCCATACTACTCGAATGTTGCCTTGAATTATCGACTTCCTGAGAATTGACTGGGTGAAATGCACAATGTTACCTTTAGGGGAGGTGAATGAATCAGTAAGTGTACTGAGTTCATCCAAGTGATCTACATTCTTGTCTCTGCGTTTCGGTGTAATGAGGGTACGGGTCTGCCTGGTGTCGATCACAATCACCACTGTTCTGCGGGCAAAGTCATTCTTACACCGTTCTGCAGTGACATGATGTTCGACGAGGAAGTCACCTCGACCTTCAACTTGCCTCAAAACTGATATAATGAGCCCTTTAACTTTTTCATCTGCTCCAGAAAAGCTTTCTAGCTTTGTGAAGATTGATACGAGGTGTTTTGAAGACATGGTTGCTTGTGACGACTAAGCACTTCTGTTCGTTCAATGTGTAACCACTTCTCTTATAGGCGGCTACCCTCGTTCAAGTGAAGAATGAAACGATGACTCATACGTGCCAAAGGTAACATTCTATGCCATTGTTCAGTGAGTGCAAATTTCAGATGCCGTTTACGAAAAATCTTGAAAGAGAAGTGGTTTGCATTTTAATGTATTAACCAATGTACTTTTCACAGAAATAAAATGTATGAGGGAAAACGAGAGCCACACTAATCAAAACTGAACTTCATGCAGTGGTTTCTAAGCCTTCCCTCACTTTGCAATATAACTGTTCTCCTCGTGGAGTGTTACCAAAAGTAACATTCCCTATTAATTCTCATCATACTGCAAAAGTTCTCAAACACCATGACTTCTCTCCGCTCTACATAATGTTGCCCGCACCCTAAGTAAACCTCAGCAACAGACCGTATATATATATATAAATATTTAAAATATTCAGTTCTTCTGTGACTAGATGAAATTGTTGTCATGTCAGCTGTGAGATAAGAACGTTAAAGAGTCAATATTTTGAACGAGCTGTGAATGTAATCCACACTTTCTATGTGTCTACAACTGTTGTACACCAAATTGCATTTACCTTCAAATAAGTTAGGCTTATCATAACACGATTGAAACTAATTTGGGATAATTGGATCTTCATACTTTTCAAATTTGTCAAAAGTGTTAGGTTGCCATACAGCTGAATTTTGTAATATAGCAAATTACTCATAAAAACAAGTAACTTAAAAGAGCAAATGAGTTTACGTTTTCAAGTGAAAATGACCTTACTTCCCAATCCAATTGTCCCAAATTAGTTCTAATCATGTTTTATATAAATGAGTAACGTTTGGTGATATTTGAATTCCTGACCAAAAATATATTTGTGAAGACGATCGATCAGATACCAATTCCTTGTCAGTAATTCGTTCGCTAAATATAGTGGTAATCGCACAACATTTATATGCCACGTAATATTTTTATGTCGGGTGTTTAATATCATTTTACGTTGAAGGAGTTATGTCGGGTGTTTAATATTATTTTACGTTGAAGAGGCTACAGATTGCGACGTGCCAGACATTCTAAACTAGTCAAACATGGATTTTCTCGGTTATATAGACACCCTGCAATTTTGCGATGGGTTGCCTTATGCCAATCAACAGAGATGGTGCGAAGCAATGTTGGAAGAATTACTGCATTTAAATTAAAATTATATAGTGTTTTTGTTTCCTACCGATATCATTCAATGGTACCGAATAAATGGCATGGTTGTTTGTTTGTTGGCTTCAAACAAACTTGAGCGGAAGGTCATTCAAGGGTCATGAAAATTGTCTGGTTCCTTCGTAACTAAACTAGGCTAATTGATGTTTGTTTGTCAGTTTCTATGTCAACGTTATCATGCTCTTACGGGCAGTGGAAATTCCATGGACATGGGATTAAATTGTGATAAATCGGTGATGGTTACAATTAGTTTAAATACAAGAGATCGGCTAGAGACAGATCGGCGACGTATTATCTTTTGTAGGTAGTTTGGTTAATTTGATACTTTACATTGGACAAACTAACTAGTATATTGATTGGTGTTACAGTCAAGCGTAAGACGTCCATCACACAGAAAATGAATAAGCGGAATGCTACGTGCTTTTCCAAACTGATCTATACAAATATTATATCACATTTGTAGTTTAAGTTTACAGGGCTTCGTTTAACAATATTGGTAAGCAACAATCATGAGATTAGGCCATAGTTGACAATGTCTCAACGTAATACTAGTCGGTAGCTTGCTTTGAACAAATCTGCCACTGTATATCACAACCTAGCTCGGTTATTGAAGGACTGCCTTTTAAGAGTGGGGATTTGGTTGAGCGCTTCTGTCTGTGGCTTCCCCGCCAGGTGACTAGCTGCCGTATGTAATGCCCGCCGCACACGAGAGAAATTAGCTGAGCAAAATTTCATTCGAGGCTGTTTGCTCGGCTAGTTTACCCTCGTGTGCGGTCGATTTTTCGTGAGTTTTTGTCCTCGCGAAGCGTTGAGCAAAATATCCAACCTGTTTGATATATTTTGCCTCGCGAGGCAAAATGCTCACCGTGTGCGCGGGGGACAAAGTCATTTTACTCACGCCTTTACACTAAAGCGCATGCGTATCCCGTATCCGTGGCGGGGTTGACCTTTTGATAACCCGCATAGCAACGCACCCTACCCTGCCAACAGATAGCTGCGTTTCCACAGCTTATGTCGACAGTAGCGTCGCAAGATTTTTTTCTCTGAGCGGACCTTCGCTTGCTGTCCTCTGGAACTTTATTATCTGCTGTGCTTCACTTCAATGAGAACTTTATGTCTCTGTTTTTAAAGTCAACAGACCTTACATCATATAGCGCAGGATAATTGCACCAAAGTTCCACCAATTTGTCCTCCTACTAGACGACATCACTGGGGCGGCCATTTTTGTATCATCATGTGATTTTAAGCATGCGCTTTGGTGTAAAGGCATGAGTAAAATGACTTTGTCCCCCGCGCACACGGTGAGCATTTTGCCTCGCGAGGCAAAACATATCAAACAGGTTGGATATTTTGCTCAACGCCTCGCGAGGACAAAAACTCACGAAAAATCGACCGCACACGAGGGTAAACTAGCTAAGCAAACAGCCTCGAATGAAATTTTGCTCAGCTAATTTCTCTCGTGTGCGGCGGGCATTATGAGTTCGATCCCGATTGAAAACTTACCGTATTTCTAACCTGGGTTGACAGCTCTGCTTGTGGACAGATTTGTCACGGAGGCTGTCTTTCTCGCAGTTGAGGCGATGTATTCATTGCTTCGATAAAGTTTGTTTGCCTTGTGTGATGATGAGTGTACTAGCGTGAGTGCGAACTCGCAGTCAGAAAAATTTTAACGACTTTGCTTGGTTATTGAACTACTTGACTCTCTTTTGAGAGTGGGGATGTGGTCGAGCGGTTCAGTCTGTGGCTTATCCGTCATATGACTGGCTGCTGTGTATGTGAGTTCTAACCCGATGAAAACTACCGTAATTTAGGCGACACACTCCCTCTAAATAAGAATGTGTCTAGCAAACCAAAGCAGATAAAGCATATCATGGTGATTTCTTTCCTGCAGAATATAAGATGTCGTACCAGCAACTAGACTATGCAGATATATGATGTAGAAAACCGGAAAAGTTGCTTCAGCCATTGTTGTACACAAAGACTGAAGTAGAGGAGGGAATGTTGTTGGACGTTTGATACTCGGCGATCTCAAAATGTAGCGGATAAAGATGATAAATTATGAAATATACGCATAAAATTTGAACTGCGACATTATTGCAAAACCAAAACATCATTAAAATTTAGTTCTCCGTCGTTCCATCTGGCTGAATAATTATATCTCATATTGATTGTATTTGTTATCAAAGGTAGTATATCGATATTTACTCTGTCGATCAGCAAGAGATACAAGCAATGGTCAATGTCTTAGCTTCTTAGCTTTCTTAGCTGAAAGGAGTAAGTTTGGAAGTTTATTGAAGAGTAAACGTATTAGTCTTTTACTTTCGAGGCCTACATGTAGTAACCTTAACTGCACGTTTCTAAAAGGTAGTCTTCTTCAATGTTGTCACAAAGGCATTATAATTAATTACGCTTACTGATAGTAGGTGCAAGCGAGTAGTCACTTTGATCTGCCGCGACCACTGAACCTCTCTCATTATGTACATATTTGCGTTGTTTAGGATCCGAGTCACATGCACTTTTGTCACTGATATAATATTGAGGCTGAACCCTGCTAGAAAGCCAATAGTGTTAGACTTAATGAAACAGTTCTTGTGAACCATCAATGACATATGCTATTCTGCATCATCGATAAGGGTGATAACTGAATAACTATGTCTCCCACGAAGCTTTATAAAACGTTTCGTGATTGTTTGCTCATTTGTTTGTTAGTATCCGTACCAACGTTATCGTGCTTTTTGAACAGTGGTACCGGGCAACTCTGTGTCACGATTATTCTCGACACAAAACACTAAAACTTAGGAGAGCTGATAGACATGCTGCATGATTTTTAATTCCACTTTGTACTGTTACAAGAGCCTGTAGGTGAGGTTGTAAATTCAATAGGTAAAATTTGTATCACAAATTATTAGATAATTTGACTGCAACTTTTAAACAGTAATGAAGAGTGTTCTTGGTGACTAAAGGCTAGGGCACCCACTATGGCCAGGGCAAAACAATCATGGCGATCTTGTTATTGTCCTTTCAACGTTGAAGGATTTCCTACATATACCTTTGCTCGCTATATATTTTAATTATAATGAGTCGATCTTAGGGCATTATGTTTTGCAAAACGTTACTACTACAATAAAAATTGCATTTATTTAATAATGCCATTCACCAATCAAAATGGTCAAGAAAGGTCATTCGAGAAACGGTACCTCGATACGCTTATGATGTCAGTCCGTGCATATAACAAACTAGAGAGTGCAATAATGGTACTTAAGCTGTGTAATGAGCTTGGGGCAGATAAAAATATTATACTCTCTGGTTACATCATTGTGTGGCTCTTTTTGAAGCTCTTGGACTGAGAAAAGTGTTCTCTAAATTGGTTTTTCGAAAATCGAAAATATTAATTTCCCCAAAGTGTGTTGACACAGATGTGTCGGGCACCTTGAATTTCACATCGTAAACTGCATTAAGGTTCCAAGACAAGAAATGTGACCTTTTTAATCTAACAATTCTCTAACAGTTAATAAACTCGGAACCCCTGTAAAGTATACATTTTCTGAAAGCCTACATACATGGGAACATTTTGGTAACCACAGTGTCACCATTGTTTACATAGCTATCACATGACAAGATAATTTGCATAACCTTTCAAAAGTCGGTTTTCCCTATGTTTTGTCTCAATACTTCAAAATATCTTACTCAAACTTTCTGGAATGCAAGCTGTCACAATGCTCTTTCAAAGTGTTCTCAGATTTTTTATATCTTGTTTAGTTTTTTTGGAGCACAATTTTAAAGAAATCAACTATGGTAAAATTCACTGCTCTGGAAGTTTTTCTGGCATAAAAACTGTTTAAGAAGGTTTAAAAAAATTCTGAGACACACTTTTGAAGACCTGAAGGATAGCTTGTAGTCACATGAATTTCAGCCACATATCTCAAAGCATTGAAACAAAACATAGGGAAAACCGATTTTTGAAAGGTTATGCAAATTACCTGTCACGTGATAGTTATGTAAACAATGGTGACACTATGGTAACCAAAGTGTTCCCCTATATCTAGGCTTTCCGAAAATATACAATTTACGGGGGTTCTGAGCTTATTAAACACTAGAGAATTGTTAGTTTAAAATGGTCAATTTCTTGTCTTGAAACCTTAAACGCATTTTGAGTTTGTTAGGGGGATATTTGAAAAAAAGAAGAGGATTTTTTAGACTCTCCGTCTGCACCCTCCCCCTCCAGAGGTGTTTGTGAATGCAGCCTGAGGATGTTGCAATATATGTGAAGAAACTACTGTTACCAGCTTGGAGTTATCGCAAAGTAAACTTCCCAAAATGGAATTTTGCAGTGCATATACATGGTAGCACATTAAAACTATTACTAAGCCAGCGGTGCGTTATAAAACACTTTTAACCTGGTCTTTATCCGGTCTATACTACCCATTCACGGCCCCTCGTGGCCATGCGTTGCTTGATTTATACACATCCATTACCAAAATATGATCTAACTTCACAAAGGTAAAATTCGAGAATCTCAAGCTTTCAAAAAACTAAATCAGTGAATTTTGTCATTTCAGTCGCATCGTCTAAAGGTTAAGGTTAGTTGCCATTCTAATTTAGTACTCCTAAGCGTATTCTTATACAGTCTTCAGGATCAGAGGTTGTTTAGTGATTTTATCCAAGACTGCTTCAAGTGAAATTCAGAAATGGCTCAGAAAATGAGCATCCGTATATTTTTGTCTACGACAACCGTGTTTGTCCTGATCGCTTCTTTGAAGCACCAGACAGAGACTCATTACGACGAGCGGTTTCAGCGTAGACGTTGCACTGGACTATATTTCGCTGTCCAAGGATGGCGGACTTTTGACATTATTTATGACCGATGGCCATCGGAGTGAATTCAAGTCAGACATCCTGAATGTCAAAGTTTTTGAAGGGAGACGAGTCAATAAAATGAGACATCTATAGCCTGAAACTGTAACATAACTTACGAACTTTTCAATTCCAACAAATCCTCGGCAGCGACAATGCAGGTTTATGATTGATTAACAGACACCAGTATTTTATCAATTAAAAAATTGCCGAGGGAAATGAACCAGTTGAAGAAGCTTGCGGAAAGATTAGGCTTTATTCCTGTTAAAACTATGGGTAAGTAAAATGTATAACAGGCATCGCCACTTCAAAGATCTGTGGATTTCAATCCCTGGGACAAAAGTAAAGCACGTCCAATGAATGAGGATCCAGAAAAAAAGTAAAGGGTTGGAAAATACAGTTTCAAAATATCTTACACATTTGTTGTGATCCGTGAAAAAGGCTGGGCCAAAAGTAAAAATGCCAAGATCCAGGAAAAAACTCTGGGGAGAGAAAAAACGGACGTTATCACCATTCACTTTAGGAAAAATACGTCGTTTATTATGATGTTTCAGTGGCTTTATAAATGTCAGAAAAAGGAGAGATATAAAAGGCCACTGAATAAAAAACGAGCCGTGCTTGTTGAAAATTTGGAGTATTGTTGGGGTTGGAAAAATCAAGATACAGGGTCGCTACCACTCAAAATTTGTGGAGTGGGTGGACAAAATAGTAAAATTAAGTGGGACTTGGTACCCTGGGTTTTTTTTTCGTTAGCATTTCGCGAGCTGCAAAAAGGGGTGATCCTTAAGCTCTCTCATTATTTTTGGCCTAGTAAAAAATGAATGGGGTGGCGATCCCTTAGCTCACTCGTTATTTGCGATCATTTACATTCACTAGACGAATCACACGGTGCAAAATGTCATCGTTGTGGAGGTCGTTTGTGACAGATGTCTCCGTTCTCCTTTGTGACCACTACAACAGTACGCTAGGACGCTTACAATGATCGTGGAGTGGTAAATAATATGATGCATGGAATAGTTACAATATTGAGGTATGCAGTCAACTTACATTCAATAATTTTGAGACAAAACATGCTGCCATGCATCAAGAACTGAAGTAGATGCCAACATAAAAAAGTCTCAGATTGCCTGGACTCATGAACACTGCATGCCGCATTGATCGCCCAACTTGAATTTTGGACTTCAAACAATATCAACGTATCGGCGTCCCGTCGATCAGCTGACGATGTTGAGTTGAACTGCGGACCCTACGAAACAGATCGAACTGGTGACTTTGGTCGCCTTGTCTATGATACAAATGAAAACAAAATCGGCTTGTTTCTGTCCTACATTTTCAAAATGAAAGAGATAGCAGAAATGCTTCAAATATCTCGTCAATTCTAAGACTTTTGGAAACGTCGAAAATCAATGGAATACGAAGCCGAAAACAAAATATACTCCCAAATTGATGATGACAAACTAGAAGTATTATCAATCAAATCGAGACAGGTGTGTCCAAGCATTGTGGGGTTAGAATAGTTGCTGGAATTCTTCGGTCTTTTGATTTTGTTTTTCCAATTTGAAGAACTCGCATACGAGAAAGTTTGACGAGAATCGAGCCTCTTGGGCGGGCGCTATGCTGACCCTTTCTTAAGATGAACAGCAAAAGACGTAGTATCTACATAGTTGTTGGTGCCCAGAGTTTATGGCATATTGGTAAGTTCTGATTATTGATTGACCATGCAATATATCACAGTGCTATAGGCAGGACCTTAAGGAGGGTAACTACCGAATTCCTAGAATATTGTCATTTTTCTTAAAAAACGTTGTAACATGTTCCATTCCTACTTTTTAAGATTATTTATATTTACCTACCCATTGAGCACCGCTTATGACTTAATTGCAAATTTAACCCTGGGCGGATAAAAGTATTGTTTTTTCCTATAACATTTGCTTTTAAAATGTCCAATATCAAGCAATGTATATTAAGTTACTGACGCAGTAGTAAATATACTACCTGATTAATGTAGGTACTTTTCGGTGAATATATGGTTTTACATAAAAGCACTTGTCAAAATATATATGATTTATTTATTTTACTTTATACCGACTATATTGTTATGTTTGAAGACTCTGTAATAGGGTTACAAAGATTAATTAACATACTTCAAGAGTTTTGTAACAGATGGAAACTTCAAGTTAACCTAGATAAAACCAAAATTGTAGTATTTCGCAAAGGGGGACATAACGCAAAAAGTGAAATGTGGAAGATGAATGGAGAAGCTGTGGAAGTTGTTATATCATATAAGTATCTTGGTTTATTGTTTTCCTGTAGAAATACTTGGAGCAAAGCTGTATGTAATTTGGCTGCACAAGCACGAAAAGCTATGTTTTCAATTTTTAAGTTTGAACGCAAAGTAGGTATGATTAACAGAGATGTATACTTTAAACTTTTTGATACACTGATATTGCCAATATTATTGTATGGGGCTGATATTTTGGGATTCAAACAATACATGGAGATAGAAAGAGTTCATTTGAGGTTTTGCAAGCACTTTCTAGGAGTGGGTCAGAGTACTTCAAATGAAGCAGTATATGGCGAGTGTGGGAGATATCCTCTTTATATATATTCAGTCACAAAATGCATTAAGTATTGGTTGCACCTCACTGAACTCACAGAAGACAGAATAGCTTCACATGCATACAAATTGATGTTTACAATGGATGAAAATGGGCACACATCATGGGCTTCACAGATTAAAACTATTTTATGTTCATACGGTTATGGCATTGTTTGGCTATCACAAGGGGTGGGAGATATTCCATCATTCATAGCTGATTTTAAAGAAAGTGTATCTGATGTTTACAAACAGGAATGGTACAGTGACGTATGCACAAAAGACAAACTCCGTACATATCTGTGATCGTAATTTTAAAAGCATGCCCGAACCTGAAAAATACTTGCTTGAAATTACAGAGTTAAAATATAGACATGCATTGGCCAGAATGAGATGTTCATGTCTTGGTTTAAGAGTACAGGAAGGTAGTTATACTGGCATTGATATTGAAGATAGAATTTGTGAAATATGTTCAGAAGGAGTTGAAGATGAATTTCATGTCATATTTGTATGTCCATTGTATCAGAGTTTAAGATATTTGTTACCACATAACACATCTGGTTTTGCTTACGAAGAAATATTTTTAGCACTGATGAGGCTGAAGTCACAAATATCAATAAGGAATCTTTGCAAATTTGTCTTTAAAGCCTTGAATTGAGAAAAGATTATTAAATGAAGACTTAAGTGTGACGTTTCTGTATTTATTTATTAGTTACTGTATTCTGTATTGTTCTGTATTACCTTACTATGTAATTGTTATATTGGCCGGTGGCCTTAAGACAATAAACAATTATTATTATTATTATTATTATTATTATTATTATTATTATTATTACAAGTTTAGGGGCTA
>LD350768.1:0-22994 GCA_001465055.1 Ptychodera flava
AAATTGAGAAAAACCTGACTTTTTCGTAAAGTGGGAACTCTTTTTCGTTCTGTTATCAGTTGATCGTAAATTCACAACCAGCGGCGCACACCGTCAATTATGATATTAATATCGCCTGGAATAGATGTAAAAAGTTTTACTCGTGCCACGCAACAATAGCAGACTGGCAATAAATCACATTGTTTTCTTGCAAGAAAACGTTGCAGCGCAGGTATTTTATGATTTTATGTAACAACGAATGAAATATGGCAATAGTGTGTTTTCGCAGTAAATGTTTTCTACAGATAGTTTATAGTTAAGACACGGGCATAAGCTCTGTGATTCATGTTTGACTTTATTTATATCAATCGTAACATATGTTGTATTGCATCCAGTGACAAATTATACTGCTGTTAGGATATGCTGTATTTATGATAACTAGTAAAATGGTTTTACTGTCGCTACACAAGTGAACCATCTACTGTAAAATCAGGTTACAAAACTATGCCTAGAACATCAAAGATAAAATTCGGAAAATTGAAAGAAATATGCGCTACGCAGACTCATGAAAAGGTTTACTTTTAAATGAAAAGTGAAGTTCTTTAACAACCTAAAATGTTCAATCTTTCATATAGAGGTATGTACCGATTTTACAGTCATCTATAGGCTAGGTTGTTACAATGCCTGCGAATAAGCACCGAATAGTAAAAAAACGCTGCTTCGAACCAGTGTTCAGCGTGAATTAATGATTCCTTTGTCGTGCAAATGATCCTTACTCTTGATCAAACTAAATGTCACGTTCATAAACATTGGCTTTTCTGTCGTGCAAAGGCATTAAGTACCATTAATCAATGTCAGTCGTATACACTAAAAGGACTCTAAAACTTTCATTGTGATTTGTGTGATGTAAAAGTAAGTCAGCAATTTACTGTTACACATTACTGTTGTGTGTGTTGAAAACGCCTATCATAGGCTGAATCCGAATGTCTATAGTTTATCGTAAGTTAACAAAATCACAAAAAGATAGTTTAAGCAGGTTTCGTCTCACCTAAATATTTTGCTCTTTTAACGAGCTCCTTGTTCATCAAGTGATGCTGAATGATGATTACTAGAATACTTTTCCTAGCTTAAATAAAGTATAAATCCGTTGGAACTTGGGATACCAATAAATTAAATAGTGTGTGTCGCCATGCGTGTAAGCTGGCCACTAGAGGTGTTCATTATCCATGATAGGACAGGTACGCCGAAGTTCAATGAAATATCTCGGGGACTTGATTTTAGCATCTGGTGAGATGAGAAGTTTGAAACTGACAACACTCTGAAAGGGTCAACCGCAGCGCTAGACTTACAGCTACCCTTTTGCGAAACAAATTATTAAAGTGCACGTGCCATTAGCTTTATCGTAATATCCGAAAAATTGTCGGAAATGATATCGATAAATTATGTTGTGATCTATGGTTTGGATGATGCACTTCTTGCACAAAGATACAATATTGTGACTCACAATTTTCATGTTACAGTTAAGCAACGACATGTATGTTTGATGAGGGCGAGCGATCTCCGTCAAATTCATCAAAGAAGATTGCCCAGTTGTACAATATACATAAGCGATTTTGTCATCTGGAAGAGATCACCAAAGGTGAAGATTAACATAAGGAATCAGTTCATTCAATCTCAGTGAGCTTATAATCCGTTGTTTCCTTGACATCATACAATATCAACTGTTACACTAACAAGATAAAACCTATTCCCTGTGGTTCGACAGAAAGAGAGAAGCACCGAATTTTCCTAAGCCTTGCCCTTGTGTCACATTTTCAATCACAGCGAAGGATCAGAAGGTATCTGATCTCCGGAACGGCAAGCTGCATTTCTCCATTATTCACGCATACCTGATCAGTTAGTTTTATCCATTACGACGACTTTCACGATGTCTTTGGGATATATGTAGTCAGGATGGCTACTAATGGCAGGTGCAGCTGTGCATATCGAATGAAATTAAACGAATCAGTTTGCTTCAGCAACAAGAGGGCCTGTTGTTTGCGTTTTCCAAATTTGTTATTACTCCATACCATCTTTTCTTCCACATGACGGAATTGAAAGTGCGTTTCGCAACCTATGAATTAATTTAGGCTAGTGCGCCGACATTTCAATAAAACCATCAGTGCAATATGTTGTAGAATACCATATTGCTATAGATTCATAGCAAATCACTAAGCAGTGGTTTTGACTATTTCTTGTCCCCAGAAATAACCAGAGTTATTTATGATGACTACGACAACGACGGCGGCGGCGACGACGATGATGGCAATGATGACGATCAGCGAATCTGTTCGTGAATACACTCACATCAACATACACAAATGTACGCAGTAGTTGTTCTTGATGCGAGGGATACTTTCTCATCAGCATTAGATTCTCATTTGTGTGCTTCACTGAAGGATTCCTTGCCCTATTTGAAAGTATCGGATTCAAATTCTTTAGCATCATGACACACAAGGCTAGCATATGGAAATCCATTCAAGTATCAAATAAGTAAACTGATGTTTGAAGTGAACTGTAGTTCAGTGGACAAGCGTATGATATTAAGGCACGCCTCAAAATTGAAAGACTTAAGCTTTTGTTCAAACTTTCCGAAATGGAACTTTCGACAATTCTTTTACCAAATCAGGAACAAATATCAGGGGTAACGTGCAGAGTATGGTACTAGAAAGACAATTTATCTAAAATTCCCCGATATTTTTAAAATTCAAAATGGCCGGCATCCCTCTGACAACTGTATGGGGAAAACTAACATTTTCCAATTTTCGAAAAACGAAGAAGGTGAACACTTTTCTTTAGCACCAAGAAATTAAAATTAGTCCCAATAAGTTGTAGATAAGACAAGAACTTATAAAATTTGAAAGCCCGAATACCTGTCCCGAGGCGCGTTCTGCCTTTAATTGAATCGGAAATGGTTTATTCAAATTAATTTGCCAGGGCATAGTTCAAACTTTGACACTGCTTTGAACCGATGTAACTAGCATGACAAATAAGGTGTGTCTAGTCAAAGTGTAATTACATCACGGTGAACTGCACCACAAAGGCTGACATGGCCTGTCATAAACCTTACATTTTATACGAGTGGGGAGGAAAATGATTTCCGAGTCTTTTGCTTTGCTTTTTTTATTCCGGGTCATTCATTTCAAAAAAGATTATCTATTACATAAATTGAAACTCAAAATTCCTTGAGAAAGCTGTGTCGTTAATTGAAATACAAATACTGACAGTGAATGTGCTCATAAAAGTGTATCGACATCTAAATGGCGCCGATTGAAGAATATTCAGTCATAACAGAAAACCTTAATACCAGTCTGTAACAATTGCCATTATGCAGATCTTCCCATCGAAATCTACAAACACTAACAAGACCATCATCAATTTTTATAAATATAAATGGTCGGTGTGACGTAATCCTTTGTATGGCCAAAACGAAGCGTTTCAGAGGGAATTGCAAGTATTTGCTAAAAATCTTTTGAAGCATTACAGAGTACGTCACTTTAAATTGCTGATCGAAGCGGATGTCTAAAGATCTTATCCTACCGAAGACAACGTGCCCCTGCGGCTGGCATAGAGTTCAGGTGATGATCAGAGGTTAAGGCCCTACACTGTGTAATACCACAGGGAACATGAAGCTCTGATACGCAACCGTAAAAGTATATTAAATCTTTCTGTCCATCGGGGAAATCTTCGTGTATCAGTTATCCCTAGACAGGCATTGGAACATTAATTCGGTCTCAAGGGGAAGTGATCCATTATGGCCTAAAACAGTAGGTAGTATGTAGAAATGCAGGCTAGTGATACAATTTGAATTTGACATTTGTTTGTTTGATGGTTATGGGTATTTTATCTCTTCATTCGTCTGTCTTGATGTACTACTACTGCTTCTATTATTCATTTTTTTCGTTATTATTATTATTATTATTATTATTATTATTATTATTATTATTATTATTATTATTGCTGCTGTTGTTGTTGTTGTTGTTGTTGTTGTCTTTGCTGTGTTGTTGTTCTTTCCGTGGTTGTTGATTTAAGTATAACTATTACATCATTTGTGTTTTTGTTGTTGATTACGAGAAGTATGTACATCAGTGCTTGAGTCTGTTTTCATAGATACATACATAGATACATACATAGATACATAGATACATACATGGATACATAGATACATACATACATACATACATACATACATACATACATACATACATACATACATACATACATACATACATACATACATACATACATACATACAGACAGACAGACAGATCGACACACAGACAGACAGACAGACAGACAGACAGACAGGCATACATACATACAGACAGACAGACAGACAGACGGACGGACGGACGGACGAACAGACGGACAGACAGACAGACTGACTACTTGATTGAAAGGAAACACATATATATATATAGAGAGAGAATTAGGAATTGAGAGCGATTGATCAACACCCATTTTACCAACCTTGCAATGACTATTGGTTACTTTGCTGTGTCCATCCATCCATCCATTCATTCATTTGCCTGACGTGCAATTCGTTCAGATTTGCTTCTATATACGCCTGGAACTAGAATCTATATAATGGTATTTTCTTGTATTGAAAGGCCATAAAATGATTTTTCAAACATCGGCTTGATTAATTCAGCTAATATCTTTACGCTTACTACAGTAATAAATTGCAGAAAATTGAAAACAAGAACATAACCGACGGACGTCCTTTGTGTCGGTATGCTATGAAGCAAAGTAGTTTGTAATAACATTAACAACGCTAATTGGCGCGCTTAGCGTGGCGGCTTTGACGTTTATTGTAAATTGTGTGGATGAGTATACAGAGTCGGCTGCGTTTTAATAATCAGCATAAGCTTATTTTATGGAGATGAAACGAAGACCTGGAAATCAATATGAACAAAAGATGGGCAGAGAAATAAGGGAAGAAACTTATGAGCATGTTGTAATCGTGTTTACCAGTATCTAAAATTGCAACCGCTCTTTTATTGCCTTGACATTTCCGCTGAAAAATTGTTTTTCCTTACATGACCATCTGACATTTGTCGATTAAAACGCTCCTAAAGCAAAACGTAATTCGATTAAGCTCGATAATATAGTTTTGCCTGTGGGTGATAGTTGCACACTGAGTAGATAAGCAAGCAAAACATTTACACTTGTTAGAACATCTATTTCCACTATGCAAGTTTAGGTTTTCGCACTTCTCATTGTCTGATGGTAAACCACATTCACCTGAAAGAAAGATTCGTAGTTTTATTTTTTTTTCCAATATTTATTGACTTCTATATTTTTCCATTGTTTCATCATGTCTAGCACTTCAACTGGGTAATCTGGAGACTCGTCGTGTAAATAATGATTTCACCGAAGCATATTGTCATACCGCTGTCTAAAGTATGTATAGTAGCGCTTGAAGGAGTTGATATTTAATTTTTCCCATGGAGTTAACACATGGATGTTGGCCGTATAGGTAACTGTTAGGTAATGTGTTTTTCCATTGGTAAAATCCGCATTACTATCCGTGACTTCAGTATGCGCCTCGAAAGTTAAAGGCTTAAACTTTTGCTCAAACTTCCCTCAAGGAATGTTTCGATCATACTTTTACCATACTCAAGATTAAAAATCGGGGTCGCCGTACAAATTTCTGTACTAGAAAAACAAATTGCGCAAGATTTACCGATATTTCAAAGTAAAAATGGGCGCCATCCCTGTGTTAACTCTATTGGAGAAAAACAACATTTTCGATTTTCGAAAAACTAAGATGTGAAAACTTTTCTTTCACCGAGAACTTCAAAATGAGCCCCCACAAGTGGTACTCCGAAAATAATTGTACAAGTTTGAGATTCCGAATATCTGTCCACGAGACGAGTTCTACCTTATCTTAATGGATTTCAAAAAAGAGATTGGTTTAAAGTTTTCTTTAGGAAAGTTTGAGCAAAGTTTCTGTCTTGAGTCGAGTACTACCTTAAGCTACAGTAAACATTTTACATAAATCTGGTTTTTTTTTCAGCAATAAATTACTTTTGCAGTTTCATTGAAACCATTAACAGTTCAGACAATGTGACGACAGTGCCGTATGGTCTTTATTTATTTTATGTTCACATAAGCTATGATCGTTAAAATGACAGCTTTAATAATCTGTCACCACTGTCACGCATGTAAGACTGACATGAATCACTCGCCGATAAATTTTCTAGCGCCTTTAGAACGACCTTCTTACGTACCTTGCATTGACGTGGGTTTCCCTGAACACGAGTAAGCGGTTCTCTGATGGCCGATAATGCAGCTCACGCGGAAAAGTTAAACGACCCAAAAGTCACGTTTTTGAGTTCAACCAATGCTAATGCACCAATCGGGCCTTCCAAACAACAGCAACGAAAAAGATTAAACTCAGCATGTGGCTTTTCTTGATTGTAGTTGGTCAAATGTTCTCGTCTGATGACTTTTGCTCTTTATGATCCTCAATAGCGCTTTGTCCCGTAATCTGGGCACCATAAATCATTCCTCAATAATGTTTTATGGCTAACAGATGCAATTCACCCAGGGCACATATTCTTTTACAGTCAAAAGTGATTTACATTTTTACTGTGCGCTACGAGACCTAAGACAAACGTCATGCTAGGATGTCCGAGAACTGTAGAGTTGATGTCTGTGATAGGGTCACCGTGAAATCAGGTTATGTGTTGAATCTTTGAAAACGAACGATTCATTGTTTCATCCGAAGTCAGTCCTCGGAGCAAAAACTCGGGTTTTTAAGTTCAGAGATTTCTGAATGCCCTCCATATGAGCTACATTAGGTATTTAACGATTAGATATCTCATCATAATCGACAAACATCGTGACGTCAAACATGCATGGCCTTCTGTTGTTCTCGTACCTTTCTTAACGTGTTCAAATAGTTATGCTATGATTAAATTTCCATTGACTCTTCAATTTGCCTGCAATATATCCTGAAACATTTTCATCGGTTGTGTTTTATCTTGAACATACGTCAATAGGTTAAATTACCTTTCAACTCCTTTTACTGTAGACGGTCGTTTCTGACTCACATGCTTAATATGAAATGCTTGCACTGTATGAGCATACGACGCAGCTGGTGGAATCAATGTCGCCAACGCAATTACGACCTATACTACGAAACTATGCCTACACTGCATCTGACGGAAAACCGTTCGCCCACTGGCCAGTACTTTGATACAGTGAGGTCAATATGTTAATATACAGATGCTTCATCCACAGAACGGGGTAAATAGATCACCACAGTGTAACAAGGTGACTTCCTATCGATATCTTCCACCTGGATGTTGATTGTCGCATGAAATGGTACTTAACATTATACAATATTGGCTGGATTAGGTCGTTAACCGGTAAAAGATAGTAGCCCATGAACTTACTCCAATTGTAATTCCATTGTGTTGCTAACTACTTTGACCCAGAGTCACCAAATAGCAATGGGTCTAAGGCGTAGGTTACTAATTCATCAGGGGTTTGCTGACGATTATTTGATATAGAAAATGTAAGATAGAGTGGCTGTTTGTGAAAAACAGCAAGTTGTGTGCTTATCCATGACCCATAGCAAATCGATGAATTCACACCCTAGTATTGCTCCATAATTGCTACTCTACATAAGTCGGAATATTGCTATAACAGTTTATTTGCAGCATGTCAAACGAGTAGACATGTCAAACTTATTGAACATGATGCATAAAGAAACGTAGATGAATCGAAACCAATGAGAAAGGATTATTCTGTTTGTTCGAAGACGGCGAGGCGTGACTCTTATATGGGGTTGATGTAGACTTCATATTTCTTGGTCTACATAGGTACTCTGTCCCACGCGGTACTGGGCACGTAACACAAAGCTGACCCTGAATTGTTAAAAAAACGCACTGAAAACGATTGTATGCTCCAGTGTAATTTACTCTGTCTGATGTTGCGAGATTCAACAAGAAACATACATTCTTACAGTTGTAATTGACAATGGCTTTGTTACGAATGTTGAAAAAGGTATGAAACCTATTCAAATACGAAGCCTAGAGAATAGAATATCAGCGATTTCACGCGAACATCGCGTGATCACCTGTAATCCGTTCATTCCTAGACTTAGGTAGACCGTGAAATTACCATTATCTGCTTCTGTGTATATTCTTGCACAGCAACGGAACGAATGACAACATTAACAGAAGGCCATTTATGACTTCCCTTACAAACTGTAATTTTACCTTACAGACAACAAGTCGACTGGAAAGCAATAAAAGAAGGAATTTATGAGAGGTTCGTATATATATCTGCAGTTTGGAATGAATTACAAACAGGGTATTACATTTAAACATGGTCTTGTGTTTTACATATTACGGTATAGTCGCAAAGTGAATATATATATATATATATATATATATATATATATATATATATATATATATATATATATATATATATATATATTATACATGTGTGTGTGAATAAAAAATTACTGTAAGTACAAAGTAATGATATCTATTAGAAGTATGTCTGTAGATTTCAAGATGCACGAAACTAAATAAGCTTATATTATTACTTTGCATTCGAAGTAATAAGGGGCTCAAACCAACTTGGCATCGGCCCCTAATGCTTGACTTCTTCTTCTTCTTGGTCATCAGATGTTTTTGCCTTTTTGTCTAAGTACAATTTTGCTTTTCGTCTCTAAAATTTAAATAATTTGATATTTATTTTAGTAATAAACGTTCATTAGAACAATACAAAGTCTTCTTGATTTAATGTAAACAAGATTACATCCAGCCCTGCTGTGTTAATATTGTAAAACGCTGATACACGTGATTACAACAACGCCTTGGCCAATTCTGAACTGCATCTTGAACGATTTTGATTGTAAAATCCACAGATCAATTAATGAGCTATTACAGATGAAATGCTGTTTTCTAAGTGACTATCGCCCATTATTAACAACTATATATACTGTATTTTATAAGAAATCTCATCAAAGATAGGTTGACATTATCACGACAAAATAGAAAATATTATCCATAGGCAAACAAATGCTACGGATTGGTGATCCTTTTATATGAAATTACTGGAATTGGCTGAAGCAATAATCAGTAGTTATACAAAAATTTCTTCTGTGAGTTTCCTATAACCCTCTACACTATGCCGACATTCAATCAATTAAGATATTGGTTATTCATGTTACTCGCTTGGTACTCACTTGGTACGAGTGTGAATTACTCGTAATGTCTTTTGACAGTAGCCCACTAAAATCGATACAACATAGCAAATGTTTTTCATGTACGAATCTAACAAATTTTAATGATCTTAAACACTAATGTCTTAAAGAACAACACGCGTGTTGATAAATGTAGACGTAACGAAATATTATCAACTATGACAAGGTAATGATATACTTACATTTGGAAAATGTGTGAGTCAGAATGTTATCTATACCTTCACAAACCGAAAACGAAAACCATAAAATTTCAACCAGTGTCCTATGTCTTGATACTGCATGTCAATTTGAAAACAGAAAATTTGTCGTCTATATCCGTAAATCTCGACAACCTTGTGCCGTTCAACCGAAATGATGGTATTACGAATTGCGAACTAAGTCTATGTAGAAGATAAAGTGCATAAATGTTTGTTGAAAAATTCATCCTTCGGTTACGAATCACGTATGAAAGACTATCGATGTCATTAATATCACATCAGAATCAAGAAAAGATCCTCTTTCAGAATTGCTGGTCGTTAGGGAAAGTGAATGTATCATTTTCCTTCGGTCATCGGTGCAATTTGTGTATACAACATTTTAAAACATCATTAACGACTGGTTTCAACTTTCAAAATACCAATTATTTCTCCTAGTGTTGACTCTAAACCACCAACAACTTATTGCATGTCGCATTTATTTTCGGGGATATTTTACATACTAAGCTTTCGAGAAAAGGGGTGTTAGACAACATATTAAAACCATCTAGTCTGCTAAATATTCTTAAAACTTGCAGAAAGCTACATTTATCGTTAACCAGTAAAGATTCGAAACGTCCAGCGCTTTTAACAGCTGTGATTAAAAAGCTTACATTTTGTAATACACTGTTTAGTGAGCGACGGACACACGCTGGCTATATTTTTATCATTCCTGATGTAGAAAACGATTCATATGTCTTCAATAAACAGAAAATAACTCTGTTCAACCCCGAAACATTAGATAGATAAAGAAGAGGATCTCGAGTTTAATACTTAAAATGTTGTTTGATATTCACAGTGAGTACCAACATTCAACAGCAAAGGTTAAGCGGAAGCTGCCTGTAATTAGATATTATTCTCTAATATTTTTCTTCGTTCAGCGAAGGAAAATACGAGTGACGTAATGACCGTGTCACCACGAGTCGAAGACGAGTGGTGACACGGTCATTACGTCACGAGTATTTTCCGAGCTGAATGAAGAAAAATATTAGGGAATAATATACTTACCACATGCACAAGCCAATAATTCGTTATTTTTTGCAAAATGAAATGTTTTCCATGACGATTCCGCGTTTAAACTTTTGGACTACTTTAGGAATAAATATCAGTACGCCGTGCACAAGTTGTCAATCATTTCCAGTCGTCCGTCGTGTGCAATTTGCGCTCACGTACGTTCATGTGTGGAGCAAATGGCAGCTCTCGGTGTACATGTAGGCTACCTTCCGTAAAGTTGTACTCTCTTTCAAAGATAGCATAGTCCTAGAAATTTATCACAGACGAAGATACGCTATTTTTCGGGAAAAAATATCGACTGAATCTCGACGGCGCGAACATTGTAAACGTCGCGCTTGACCCTGTTTGCAATGCGTACGGAACCCACGGTATACGCGACCAGCTTCGAGTTCGTTGTCTCCGCAAATTATTCACGTAATTCCTTCGGAATATACAGGCGGTACACTCTTGTGTTTACATTGTTCGGATTAGTAATGTCGTAGTCTGTGAAAATATCGATTTCATTACTTGACTTTTGATCGTGGGAGAAACATCGGCCACCATGTTGTTTGTTTACTTATTTACGAGCACACCGAAGATCGACAAAAGAAGGTCCGACGCACCAAAATTGATGACATAGACGCGGGTTGTCGTGACGTAGAACGACCAGAGAATAAATCCCGTATTTTTTGTTCGGAGACGACAAACTTTGCTTGTGCATGTGATAATAACAATTGTCGCCTTTGCAAAACATATGTCATTAAGGTTTGTTAGAAATTGTTATTACATATATAAAGCTTGAAGTAATTAAAATGCATGAATGTATGAATGAGCTCTTACAAATGACAATACTGTTTTCTTTGTGAATATCTCTTATGATTATCAACTGTATTTTGTATTTTATATACAATCTCATCGAATATAGTTCTAATTTATAATAAGACTATACATAAAATATGAACCATGGCATATAAATGCTACAGATGGATGATCATATCCATATGAAATTACTGGAATGACTACAGCAATATTGAGTAGTTATACTCAACCCCCGGGGGGTACCTGTTCAGAGAAGTGGTAGGGGTGTGCGGCCGCAGCTATAAAACCCAGGGCCCATTTTAGACCTAAAATCCCGTTATTTTAGGACCCCATCTTAGACCTTTATGACCTTTGACCCAGGTCAAAAGTCAAAGCGTCAAAATTTTTAAATGGAAAAAGCAAGTATTTGCCCCAGCAAAGCCTACCACTGTACCATGTTTAGGGCTATGTTGTTGCTGGCCAAGCTATGATTCAAAAAACATCAGGAAATACCAAAAAAATTTGGTGAAAGAAAATTTTGTCTTTCACCCTCACCGAATTTTGTCCCGCTTCTACAAATTGTCAATTATCTGCAGTTACAGTCTGACTTGTGGGTTTTTTTGAAATTGCAATTCACAACAAACCTCTCTGTTCATCTGTAAAGCAATACTACTTCATGTGGCCATGGTTGACCTGTCTGTCATCATCAATACTAGAAGCCACTTTGTTTGGGTATTTTCCATAGGGCAAAAATCTTCCATATATGGAGTTCTGACCAATCAGTGACTGTGTTTTACAACCAAGTCGATATTTACTTTGGCTTAGGCCAGGGGGTCTCTTTAATGGTTCCCCTGCCAAGGAAAAAGATGTCGATGCTTATATAGTGCAGCTCAGAACCCTGCTAGCGAGACGGGAACAGACGGTTGACATTTGTTCTTGTGTGGCACTCAAAAATCAACCCCGTTTTAGACCTTGGTTTACAGTGGAATTGATACCCCATTTTAGACCAAGTTGCTGAAATACCCACCCCATAGGGCGGCATGTATACATATTGGCAAGTAATGGAAGTGACCCCCCGGGACTCAACCCCTTCAGTGATTGGCTTTTAACCTAAAGTAAAGGATACTCCCTCAAGTAAAGGATGCAAACGCATATTCTTCGTAAAGAGGATACTCACAAATAACAATATCTCGTATTTCCTGAAATAAATAAGCCAAGCTCACCGAATCGATTTATTTCAAATTTAGATCGAGAGGCTTACGTATTACCTCAATCAAGTGGACCGATTAAACTATGGGTCACGAATTCCCCTGCTTGAAATGGGAAGGCAGATGGTTAATTGCAATAGTGTCCCATAGTGCAACCTATGCCATGTAAGTCATCCATGATGGAACCTCGAATCTAAAGTGTACTATGCGCTACACCTACCGTATTGTTGTTTGTGAATCTGACAAACGTGTTACAAAGTTTCATTCTTTTTGAGTTTGTGTTTCTGTCTGTGTCTCTCTGTCTCTCTGTCTGTGTTTCTGTCCCTCTCTGTGTCTGTGTCAGTCAGTCTGTCTGTCTGTCTGTCTGTCTGTCTGTCTGTCTGTGTCTGTCTGTCTGCCTGTTTGTTTGTCTGTCTGTCTCTGTCTCTCCCTATGTCCCTCGCTGTTTCTCTCTATTATTTTTGTTACTTTGGTAGATCCGTTCACCAATGAAGATGTTGGATTGTACCATATATTGCTGTGGCTTGTATGGAAGTTCGAGAGATACATTCAACAACATTTAACGTTACATTAATAACCATCATAGCCATCCGTTATCCAAAACATATAGGTCAAAAGTCATAATACATCGTTAATGTACTCGATAAACACAGCACGTCACAACAAGCACAGCATAACACAGCACAACACAAATTAGTACAGTCCATGAACAAGTGAACACACATAATTGTGTTGATTTCTGTAGACATAATTAAAGTTTGTCGTCTAAGGCAAGATAACGATATACTTCCATTAAGAAAATTAGTAGCTTAAAGTGTAATCTACACCTTCACAAACGAAAATGAAAACTGTAAAACTTTGAACCTGTGTCCCCTGTCTAAATGCTGCATGGCGGTTTGAAAACAGAAAATGTGTTGTCTATACCCATATATATTCAAAAAACTGTGCCCTTCACCTAAACTGATGGTATCACGAATTGCGAACTAAGTCAATGGTACAAGATTAAGTACTAACTGTAATGCATAAATGTTCGGCAGAAAATTCGTCTTTCAGTTACGAATCAATTTTGAAAGACTATCGATGCATTAATATCACATCAGAATAAACAAAAGATCCTCTTTCAGATATAATCTTCGTTAGGGAACGTGAATGCATCATTTCCTTCGGTCATTGGTGGAATTTTGTATACATAACATTTTAAAACATCATTAACCACTGGTGTCAACTTTCCAAATACCAATTATTTCTCCTAGTGTTGACTCTAAACCATCAACATCCCATTGCATGCCGCATTTATTTTCGGGGATATCTCATACTAAGCTTTCGAGAAGAGGGGTGTTAGCCAACATTTTGACACCATCAAGTCTGCTAACTATTCTTAAAACTTGCAGAAAGCTACATTAATCGTTAACCAGTAAAAATTCGAAAAGTCCAGCTCTTTTAACAGCTGTGATTAAAAAGCTTAATATACACTGTTTAGTGAGCGATGGACGCACGCTGGCTATGCTTTTATCCTTCCTGATAAAGAAAACGAGTCGTATGTCTTCAATAAACAGAGGGTAACTCTGTTCAACCCCGAACCATTAGATAGGTAAAGAAGTAGATATCGAGTTTAATACTTGAAATGCTGTTTGATATTCGCAATGAGTACCAGTTAGTTTGAAATTGTTATCACATATATAAAGCTTGAAGTAATTAAAATGATTGAATGAGCTATTACAGATGGCGATGCTTTTTTCTTTGTGACTATCACTCATTAACAACTGTATTTTGCATTTTCTATAACATTTCATCAAACATTGGTTGAAATTATCATAATACAATACATGAAATATGATCCATTGGCAAAATATTGCTACAGGTTGGTGATGGTATTCATATGAAATTACTGAATTGCTACAGCAATAATAAGTAGTTATACTCAACCCCTTCATTGATTGGCTTATAACCATCAAGTAAAGGATACTCCCTCAAGTAAAGAATGTAAACGCAGAAAGAATGTATTCTTCGTAAAGAGGATACTCACAAATAACAAAATCTTGTATTTCCTGAAATAGATAAGCCATGCTCATAGAATTGATTTATTTCAAATTAAGATTGAGAGGCTTACGAATTACCTAAATCCAGTGGACCGATTAAACTATAGGTCACGAATTTTCCTGTTTGAAATGGAAAGGCAGATGGTTAATTGCAATAGTGTCCCATAGTGCAACCTATGCCATGTAAGACATGCATGATGGAACCTCGAAGCTAAAGCCCACTATGTACTCGACGTACTGTATCGTTGTTTATGAATCTGGTAAACAATATATGTTACAAATGTGTCATTCTGACTGTGTCTGTGTCTGTGTCTCTCTGTCTGCGTGTCTCTCTTTCTCCGTATCTCTGTCTGTGTCTGTGTCTGTCTTGTATGTCTGCCTGTCTTTTTCTGTATGGCTCTGTCTGTCTGTCTATCTTTCTCTGCCTCTTTTTTTCTCTCTGTCTCTCTGTCTTTCTCTTTCTTTCGATTATTTGTGTTATTGGTTGATCAGTTCACCAATGAAGGTGTTTGATTGTACCATGTATTACTGTTGCTTGCGTGGAATTTCGAAAATACAGTCAACAACATTCAAAGTTACATTAATAACCATCATACCCATCTGTTTTGCAAATAATATTGGTCAAAAATCATAATACATCGTTATTGTGTCATGTTTCTATAATTTGCACCGGTTACTGTAAATCTTCATTCTAGTAATTCGCCAAATTTCAACATTTCGCCACTTGGGCTTGAATTCCCACGATTTACCGGAGGTGTAATTCTTCAAAATTGGCGGCAAATTAACATTTTCAAGTCTCTTCTGTTTAAATTCAATGGCAACGCCATTCCAGGCACCCGCATGTCTCGTGAATTCCTGTGATTATGCATGAAATGTCTCACGCAAGGTTGGACAATAGAAAGACAATGTAGTCGAACTTTTATCAGAACTGTAGCTGTTAAGTATCACTTTTCATATTTTCACAGCTTGGATTTAAAACAATGGTGTTGTGACATGTCTCATGCATACTACGTATTAATCATTGTGAAACTAGCGTTGGCAAGTTTTCTTGTCGACAAAGTATTGTAAAATTAAAGAGTCAGACTTTGGGGGCCTTGGAGTGAGCATATCTCCAGGCTCTCGGAGCTAGGAGTTGCCCCAGGCAGCCATCAGGCTGACCTGGGAAAATAAAGTTTCGAGCGCAACGTTAATTTCCTGTGTCGCCTGATCTATATATTTACCCCATCTACGCGTACTGTGGTCTGAAGTTCCCCTTATCCTGATTCCGAACACCAAGAACACTCTTTTACAATTTGATAATTGTGTACGTTAAACACAGCACGTCACAACAAGAAAAGCACAGCGCTACTTAGTACGGTCCGTGAACAAAGTACAGGTACAAATAACACAGTCAAAGTTGTAAAAGAAGGAGTCAATGGACCTCCTGTAAAAGAATCAACAGCTGCTTCAAAACAATCATTTGCTGTCCAGTGAACAACATGTATATGCAGATCGTGTAGTGGAATAACGCACTATTTAACTATAAAAGTAGCCCAAATCCGATTAATATGGATGATAAAGCTTGTTCATGTCATATAAAGACTAACTACTTCTGATAAAGTAACTTTACTACGTTCTTCTACACAATACCGACATTGACTTAATTAATATAGTGGTTATTTTTTTTTACTGAGATACAAGTATGAATTACAGGTAATGTATCTGACCGTAGCCTATTAAAATCGATACAACATAAAATGTTTTTTTTTTCATTTACGAATTAATTAAACTCATATTAAATAATACGAACGACATGTGTGTTGATTTCTGTAGACCTAAAGTTAATCGTCTATGGCAATATAACGATATACTTCCATTTGGAAAATTAGCAAGTTAAAGTGTAATCTATACCTTCACAAACGAATATGAAAATTTGTTTACCTATCGACAAAATTGTGCCGTTCAACCGAAATAATGTTAATACCAAATATGAGTTCGCACAAAGCCCAAGGTAGAAGATAAAGTATTGCAGTGTATAAATGTATTTTGGGCAATTCGTCTTACAGTTACGAATAACGTCTGAAAGACTATCGATGCCATTAATATCACGTTAGAATCAACAAAAGATCCTCTTTCAGAGCTAATTGTTGTTAACGAACGTGAATGCATCATTTTTCTTCAGTCATCGGTGCAATTTGTGAACATAACATTTTGCAACATAATTAACGACTGGTTTCAATTTCCAAATATCAATTATTCCTCCTAGTCATAAATCTAAACCATCAACATCCTATCGCCTGTCGTATTTGGTTTCCGGGATATCTTATAGTAAACTTTCGAGAAGAGGCGTGCTAGCTAACATTTTGAAACCATCAAGACTGCTAACTATTCTTAAATTTGCTGAAAGCTACCCTTTATCGTTAATCAGAATAGATTCGAAAGGTTCAGCACTTTTAACAACAGTAGTGATCAACAAACTGATAAGTTAGTAATACATTGTTTAAAGGTCTGGTGAAATACCCATGTTGCAAAATCACAGAAATACAGTTGATGGTCAATAAAACAGTCACATTCATTTTTTTTTCGTTTAGCGCGCGTGATTATGAAATATTGCAAAAGAAAAATGCGATGTGGGCGTGTCCGCCGAGCCTCTCCAGTCGACTTTTTTCGGCTTTCCGAAGTTTGCCCGACGCCGTATCTCATAACGGGAAGTAAGGTATTTCACACCTCCGTAAGCTCCCCACGGGGGGTAACTTCTAGGTTTTCCGCTTACATGATCAGGACAGTGTCCTCCTTGAATTTCACTATGGGAAGACGTTGTTATTTTAGTGGCTGTGACAGCGGCAAGAACGTAACGGCTCAACTGTAAACTTTTTCGAGTTCCCGTCAAATGCTGAGTGTTTGAACCAATGTGCTTGTCTCTTCTGGTTCGTACGATCGGCCACGGTCCCTGAGCCTGCCTCGCTACACGCTACACAATTGGGACCGCAATGCAAATCAACTGCATGAACACCAACACTGAACGTTGTGACAGCCATTAAAATGAACAACAACACGGAACGTAGAGATCGCGACACAAATACCCGGTACAAATCATGGAGCACAGTCCCTCTGCAGCTCTGGACTGTGCGCATGGAGGCCATTAAAATGAAGAACAATAGGTAATACCGGACCACGAGGACCGCTATGCAAATCGACCGCAACATGGATTAAAATGCACAACACGGAACAGCCAGACCGCAATGCAAATCAACTGCAACATCGAACCTTGTGGCCTCGATTAAAATTCGTATGTCTGCTATGTAGGCCTATAGCAAAAGTTTCAATTCTCGTGAGCGGGCACTCCTATGCCTGCAGTACAGTAGACAAAGTGACGTCAAATTTGTCGCGAGGGCTCGATTGCGTGCGTCGAAGTTTCAATTCTCGCGAGAGCCATTTATGCATGCGTGTGGACTAGACTACATAACGTCAAATCTCTCGCGAGACTTGGCTCGATTGCAAATACGTACGACGAAAGATTGTGACGCAATACGGAAGTAGATACAGTTTTGCGAATCGCCGAGAGAGAAGCGTAGATCAACAAAAGACTACAAACAGCCATATCTTTTGAACAAAAATCAGTTTCGCCACTGTGGCAAATAAGGATCTATTTTTTCGCCACTTCGGATTTCGATTCGCATTGACGAACGTGGCGAATAGGCAGCGCGAGCACCGGTGTTTTGTTAACGGATACCGGGCAGAGATAAGGCGGCGTGGGACCGCTATTCGATGTAAATGAAAACACCTGTGACGTCACAGACAGCCAACCTTGACTTCCGCTGAGGGCGTGACCTGGGTGTCGCAAAATAACCCGATGAAAGCCGCGCATAGAAATATCAAATAATTAACACTTGCGCGTACTTTTAGGTTGCAATTTTGTTGCGAGTGTAATAGTATTGCCCCCCCCCCCCCCGGAAGATATTTAGTCTCAAGAACGGGACCATTTCACCAGACGTTTAAGGAGCGACGGAGTAACACTAGCTATATTTTTGTCATTTCTAATGAAGGAAACGGGTCATATGACTTGAATAAGCAAGGAATTACTATGTTCAACTCACATCCACGAAATGGGTTTAAGAAGGGGATATCGAGTTTCATAGGTTTTTTTTTCTTATTCAGAGATTGTACCAACATTCAACAACAAAGGCAAAGCTGATGCAGCCTGTGATACAAAATATTGCATTTGAAAATAATAATAATAATAATAATAAAGTACATTTGTAGTGCGCCTAATCTCTTAACAGAGCTCTAGGCGCAATAGTGACAATACAATGTAACAAATAGCTGTATGTCCTAAATATTTGTTAGCAATTTTTACGACATAAACAAGACTTGAAGTAATTAAAATGCACAGTTCAATAAATTTATCTATTTGTTTATTTATTTATATATTAATTCATTATTTATTTCACATAAAGGATTGCCCATTTACATGCTCGAATCGAATTAGAATTACTCAACAAGGCTGTATCTCCCATGGCCTCTAATTAACACAAAGAATTAAAATCGAATAAGTAGTATAATATCAATGAAATTTAAAAGCAAACAAAATGTGAGAAGTAACAAAGTAAAAAAGAATCAAAGAAAGTAAAAGTTCTAACGCCTATATCATCCTCATTTAAGTATTTTCGCCGAGCTTTAAAAAATTCAACGTTGTAGCCACACGGAAATCATCAGGTAGCGAATTCAAGAAGCTTGATGCAATTATAGAAACGTTCTCTGCCCTCTTTCTGTACGGAATTGAGGGAGTAGTAATTTGAGTGTAGAAGCAGAGCGTGTCTGGTAACTATAAACATCATTTAATGGTATACAATTTTCTCAGAGAACTACGTTCGCGCAGTATATCAGAAGACATTTGTAGGTTAAAACACATATGAAATAAAAGATGCGTTGCTTAACGAGGGAAAAACATTGGCTGCTTCAAAGAGTGAACGGGTTTAGGTATTTAGATCAACATTAAGGTAGAACGCACCTCGGGGACAGACATTGGGACTCTCAAACTTTTACAATTCTCTTCTGATATACCACATGTGGGGATTCATTTTAAAGCTCTTGGTGAAAGAAAACTTTTCACCGGCTTAGTTTTCCGAAATTCAAATTTTTTTATTTTTCTCCATAGAGTTAACACGGGGATGGCGGCCATTTTGAATTTCTAATATCGGTAAATCTTGGGTAATTTGTTTCTCTAGTACAAAAATTTGCACGGTGACCCCCTATTTTTATTCTTGATTTTGAAAGAGAACGATTGAAAGATTCCTTGAGGAAAGTTAGAGCAAAAGTTTAAGTCTTTCACTTTCGAGGTGCATATTACCTTAAGAAGAACTCTCAGTGCTTTTTTCTGTATCTTGTATAGCTGTATTTACTCGAACTTCACAACAGTAATCAATAGCTGAATTTTTCTGAGGTGACATGAGATGAATTTGAACAATTGACGTAAACCCATTCTCTTACTGAACAATTGAAGTAAACCCCCTGTCTTACTAAGAGTGAGATATAAATAGTGAATGTTTGGCCCAAGCAATTACATTGTCTGATGCAACAGCTAAAATCTTCTGAAATGAAACAAAAGAGATATTACTATCATTAATGGCAATATCAAGTCTATTACAGTGAAAATGACTTTCTTCGACTTTAGGAATAGCTGGTAAAATAGAGATTGGTCTGTTATAAGACATTTCCGTTAAAGTATCATTGCCTTTATAAATAGGAACAACGATGGCACGTTTAAATAAGTCTGGAAAAACTGCACTGTCGATACCAGTATTTAGTACTTTCATAAGAGACTCAGAAATTATAGCACGCAGCAACTTTGCATGACAAAAGCAGTCCCCGTCGACTTCGAACTAAGAAAAGCTTTTTAACAAAATCAACAGAAAGATGTGGAATCTTGAAGACGGAATCTCCGAGTTTATCATTGAGATGATCAGATAAGCAGGGGAAATCAGGATTGCAGTCTACTGATATTTATGCCAGGAAATGTTACAGAAATAGCAGTTAAAAGCATCACAAATAACAGATGGATCTGTGATACCTCAATCGGAGTATGTTTTTGATGCTTAGGTCTCAGGACATTGTTATGAATATGCCATAATACTGCCTTTGGATTGGAACATCTTTCCTTAATTTCGTCGAGAAAGCAGTCCTTACTAATCATGTAAATGTTTTTGGTTTTTTTCTGGCTAACCTATACTGGACTAATTTGGAAACATCCGCTTACCTTAAAAGAGCACCTCTCTCATACACAGTACTGTTATCCAGGCTGGTTGTTTCTGTCGTTTAACTAGTTTTTCAATAAAAAGAACATGAATATCACAAACTCTATTAAAAATATTAACCCAGAGTCTTGTAGCAACATTTACATTATCAGCAGAATTAATTGAATATCATGAAGCAATTGAAAGGTCGACATAAAGATAAGGTCAATAAATGTTCTAGAAATATATTGAGTTGGTTAGGATTAAGTTGCTCTAAGTTCAAATGACCAAAGGCTAGTATCTGTAGTGATTTTGAACATTTGACATAAAAAGATCAATATTGAAATCATCTAAAATATACAGTTCTTTTCCAATATAAAAACGTCTTTCTAACTTCAGTTTATTGTGAACATCAAAATAATGTAATGAGGTAGGGGGAAGTAAACACCTGCTACGATCAAGGCGTTAGAATGGTGGGTTTAATTTCAAGCAGCAAGTTACTATAAAATCTAATGGAACAGTCTGCACAGCACATTTTATCCAGTTTACCGTTGACTTGCTCGATGATAATGAGCAATTGTGGATTGGAATCATCAATTCGTTGACAGACACTGAGCACATTAACTTTACCGCGACAAGGTTTCCAGATGACCTCAACTAATTGATTGTAGTCATCTAAATACTTTCGACTGACTTTCGTTTGAACAACAGTCGTTTGCTCCGATTGCATCGGAAACTTCGTTGAAGGGGCTCTTTCACGATGAGTTACCAGTGATGAAATGGCTCAGCTGATCAATTGTAGCACCTGATAGGTTTCTGATCACAAGATCTTCCGATTACTTGAAAGTTACGTAGCAGCGAATCTCCTATGAAGTACGTCTCGCTACAGTTGCTATCAAGATCACCTAATTTTCTATCATTGTTTGAAGTCCGAAGAGCTGGTCTAGGCGAAGAAGATTGGCTAACATCAACGCTCCCACAACATGGAGTGTTGATAATTCAATCCGAAATTTTACAGTCCGTCATTATGCCAGTCATAGTACATCTTGTGTCCTTTGTCAAGCTTGTTATGCACCAGCAGTCGGGGACACGGTCAAAAATAACTCTGAGTTTCCTCACCATGTCATTGGCTTTAATACAGTCAAGATGGAACTGAATACAGAATAAACTACAATGTACTATTTCACCTGTGTCGGTTCTGTTGTGCATGCATGCTTCACTACATAAAGTTGGGCAATCAGTGCGATGACTTTGAGAATAACCTCTGCGTTTCCTACTTCTCGAGCTCTTTTGTTAGGTCCGTCAGTTGCTGTACCCAACGAAGTATCATGTTTTAAGGGAGCTCCGTGATCAAGGCTCTTCAGCCTTTCAGAGGCGCTGTTGTTCAGTGCATTTCAAATGTAGTGGCACGTGGATTTGACTTCATCGGGTGAAAGATCAGACAGCAAAGTTTGCATCTCGTTTACAAGTCCCCTGACATATGGCCATTTCAATTTGCTGAAATTTCTCAGTTGAGATATGATACATTGTAGTGCTGTTTTCTATGTGACTATCGCTCATCACTGTATTTTCTATTAAATCTCATCAAAGATAGATTGGCAATTATCACTAAGACATAAAATTTAATCCATTAGCAGAAAAATGTTAAAGATTCGTGACAGTTTCCATGTCAAGTGAATGGTATGGTTATAGCAATTATGAGCAGTTATACACGAACCTCTTCTGTGAGTGGTTTAAACCAGTTAAGGTATACAAATGCACATTCTGCACAAAGAGGATACTCACAAATAACCAGATCTCATATTTCCTGAAAAAACAAGCCGTGCTGACAGAATCAATTTATCTCAAATCAAAATTATGTGCGAGACCTACAAATTACCTACATTAGGTGGAACGATTAAACTATGGGTCATGAATTCCGCTGTTTGAAATAGAAAGGCAGATGGTTAATTGCAATAGAGGCCCATAGTTCAACCTATGCCATGTAAGACATCCATGATGAAACTTCAAACACAATACTGCGGATTTGCCCACGGCAGTATTCTAAATACTGTTTGAGTACTCGCCGTTTTGAAAGACACCGTTAGCAATTCAAATATGCAGAATGTAACAGTTATGCAAGGTAGTTTTACTACTCTCTAGACTTACCATATCGCTGTAACTGAATCTGGGTAAACAATAAATGCTGAAAAGTACCATCCGAGATGCGAGTTTGAAGAAAAAATGTATCCATGAGAATTATGGAGAAGGATAAGGGGGGGGGA
>LD350773.1:3762-30673 GCA_001465055.1 Ptychodera flava
TGGCTGATAATTGTCATAGTATTGAAAAAAAATTGAAAGTGAAGAAATTACTGTTTTTAATAGGCATATTTTCCTTGAAATACGTGACCGTGTAAAGAATATATGCTAACAGTGTTTAAGAGTAAATTTCTTTTCAAAAAATAATTTAATCTGTGACCAAAGGATTTTTATTCTTTGAGTTCACAAATTCAAACATTGCAATTTGTTCAATCATCTTGTGCAGTGCAAAACTTATAAAATGACTGAAAAACAAAGAAAATTGGCAGAATTACAGTCTTTGTGATGTGAAATTATGGGTTGACATCACGATAACTGTTAATCTGTTTGAAGTACTAATATACTATAACTTAAAAAAGAAAAGTTCATGCAGAAACGGTAACATATATTTTCAGCAATGTAGTGTTAATTTTGACTTTACATAAAAATATGCTTTTGCTGGATACCAAATATATAGGGCGAAATATTAAAATCAGCCATGTTCAGCAAAATCCACACAACAGCATTGATCCTTTTCTAATAATTTGATTTGATTTGCTTATGTTATCCTTGTATGACAGTCAGTACAATATTGAACTTGAACACAACACAGTGAATAAGTATGCTGTAAATGAAATGGTGTGGCTGCATCCACATGCAGCAATAGGAGTGCCTTTGTCTCTCACCCCTCATTTCCAACCTGTCCCATCCCTGAAAAAATAGTTTGGTCTTATATTTATAATGTTAATAATTTCTGTATTTTGCTAAAATCTTTTGATCATAAACATTTTCATTGGTTTTCATAGCTGACCAGTCAGTTAACCTGTTTATTTTGAATATATTTTGAATATTTTTCCTCAGTATTTGACATTTTCAGAATACCTTCTTATTCAATTTGTCATTTTCTAAAAGTTTAAATGCTCCTTTGTGTGGTCAAGCTTTCCACAAGCATCAAATGTGGTACTTTATATAGGAAGGTCTGCCTCTAGAGGGCGGGCATCATGAGCAGTGTTTGTTAGTTATTTCCTCCACATAAACTTCTGATTGTACTGTAAACATTGAACATGGCCGACGTCCGATTTTCCTGTATAAAACTTTCACTCATTTTCGTTCATATGACTCTGAAACTCAAGGAAACGATTGGCAAGAAAGAGTTATCTTGAAATATTGAGGTACTCGCCGATATTTTGCAAAATTAAATGAGAAAAAATGCAAGGAAAATGCCAACAGGCTCACACAATGACCGTTTTCAGACTCAGAGGCATATGATCATCTGCAGATTATGCAACAGGCCCGTATCACGTGAGGCCATGAGGGGATATCCACGCAACTCAGTACCAAACACAAGCGCACACAGAGTGAGCAAACACAAAGTGAGTACCCCTAACATCAGCTCAGTAGTCTGTAATAGATCGTTGTCAACTAAGAAGCCTTGGAGAAAGGCTTAACACTGTAGCTATGCCGCTAAGTCCCTTTTGATTTTTGTCACAGCTCAAAATCATTCTCCCACACCTCAACCTGAGCCATGAACACCCCCACCAGTTTATGATATGACACATCACAAGGCATGACGTCAACGGATCTTGACAGACGGAAGTCTTGACAGACGGAAGTAGAAGTTGACATCAGCATACTGGTTTTCAACTCTAATACCTTCTCTGTCTATAAATAGACACGAGAAGGTGAAAATGAGAACTGTCTTTCAGAATTATTTACTTGTAAGATTGGTGTCAGACAAGGTGAAAAGCTGTCGCCACTGTTATTTGCTATTTATCTCAATGACTTTGAATACTCTGTCAGCAGAAGAGGATTAGATTAGCTTTCAAAAGATTTTTGCTCTTAGTGACGACGATGTCGAAGTATTTCTTTATGTGATATTGTATGCTGATGACACTATTGTACTTGCAGAATCTGCTGAGGAGTTGCAAAATGCGCTCAATGCTGTATATACCAATTGTAATAACTTGCACCTTACGGTTAACACAAGTAAAACTAAGGTTGTTATTTTTTCGAAGGGTAAAGTTAAAAAGCACAAGTTTACTTTTGGCAAAGACCCTATTGAAGTCTGTGATAACTACACATATCTAGGCACACTCCTTAATTAGAATGGTAAATTTACAAAAGCAATTGATAAACAGGTCAATCAGGCCAGGCGTGCCATGTGTAGTCTAAAAGCCAAGGCCAAGCGTCTTAATCTTCCTGTTGACATCCAGTAGGAGTTATTTGATGTTTTTGTCACTCCTATACTCTTGTTTGGGTGTGAAATTTGAGGATATCAAAATGCCAAACAAATTAACACATTCTATAATAAGTACCTGAAAAATCTCTTAAGGGTCAATACTAGAACAGCGAACTATATGGTTTACGGAGAGTTGGGAAAAAACAGTATGGATATTCTAAAAACGTATGATTAATTTTTGGATACACTTGATATCTTCCAAAGAGAGTAAATTGTCTTGTTCCATGTTTAGATTATTGAAGTCAATGCATGATAACAACAGCTATAAGTCGCCTTGGATTGTAAAAGTCAAAAGTGTTCTTGACAAGTGTGGTTTTTCTAATATCTGGTATGACTTTAAAAATGTAAACAAGAAATCGTTGAAACACAGTTTGGCGTTGCGAATGAAAGATATCAATCAGCATTCAAAATTGGCACACCGAGGTCTAAAAAAATACTTTATGTACAAACTATTGTATCTTCAAGAATGAGTGTATCTTTGAATACTAGCTACCTATCTCACTAAATTTCGTTGTGGTTGCCACAAACTTCCTATTTCCAACCGTTACCAAAATAATATTAGTAATATTTGTACTTTGTGTAATTCAGGCAAAATTGGTAATGAAATACCTTATATATTAGAATGTCCTGCTTTAAATAATGAAAGAAAAAATTATGTAAAAAGTTATTACTATAGACGTCCTAACGCTCTCAAGTTCAAGAATCTCTTCAAAAGCAAGAATTTGCATAATCTCTCAAAATTAGCGAAATTCGCCAACCTAATTATGACCAAGTTTAAATAGTTTTTTATCACAACTGGAAGTTGTGATTTAGGGGTAGTTTCAACCGGTGTTATATGTCGTCCATTTCCCGTAAACGACACAAAGTAAAAAACTGCTGAACAGACTGAGTTGATATTTGGTACCGATATTTAGACTGGTTCCAAGGTTCCGATTCCGAAAAATGGAGCCAAACTGAGCGGAGGTTATATAGTTTTGGGAAATCTGTAACCCCCCTTTTTAAATAATTGATTTCAGGGGTCTTTCATATATGTAGTTTTGGAATGTACACCAATCCTGCATTGTGGACTGTTTTATGAGTTGAGGAACAGAAATGGGGTTTTGATAAATGTTAGAAATATGCAGGATGGCTGATACGAAGTATAAGAGATTTCTTTGCTCTTTTGGGCATCAAAAGCAATAAAAAAAACATATTTCATAGTTTAGATTCTCACTTTTGAGATGACCCTAGGCATTTGTGAAGTAAACATCCTTGAGTCAATATACAGACTTTGACATTCCAGAGATTAACTATCGACGACCTCACATGTTAAAGTCTTTCACTACCATGGTATGGCCCAAACCCATTGTTATCAATGGTGAGTGTGGACCTGTCTACAGAAAATTGGGGTGAACAGGTTAGACAATGCCGTTACAAGTTGTAGATTAGTTATCAAGGTAGCACCAGCATAGAGTCCTGAGCATCTGTCCATGTGTTCTCACAGGAAATTACAGGGAAAAAATAATTTGAGAAGTTTCTCTCCTTTAAATAGAAGTATATTACAATTTAAACCTGTCATGGATGGATTGCTCTCAAATGATCTGAAACACAGTTATTGCCCTAAAGCAACAAATCTATAGCAAGATTTATGTAAAGTTCATGAACTTACACAAGGTATTAGACAAAAGATGACCATGACTTTGCTACTTTTCAACACTTATTTCATTCAGATTTCCTCAGCTTAGTGTATAATTTTGTAATTTTAATTACTGTCAACTTAGCTTTACTAACTTATTCTAACCTCATTATTCTTACAGTACTGTTATACCTTATAACCACAAAATTTCAAGAGATGCATATATGATTGTCACTTAACAAACAATTTACAAATATGTCTTCTGCTTTTTTCTCCATATACATATACATGTCTCTTTTCTCATAAAAATGGGCTTAAAATCGCAATGTGAAAATAGTCTTTCAGCTATATGTTGCTCATTGACTTCGTGGTCTGTCTAATTCACAGTGAATGGGGTTGTTGATAAATGCCAATAATACTAGGCGGTCATTATGTCCAAGCGCCATTGGCGGTATTTTTTAACATAATGACCATAGGTCATTATCACAACTGGAAGTTGTGATATAGGGTTAGGTTCAACTGGTGTCGGACAGTGTCCATTTTCCGTTAACAACAAAAAGTCAAAAACCGCTAAACAGACTGCATTGATATTTGATACAGATATTCAGACTGGTTCCAAGGTTCCGATTCCGAAAAATGGAGCCAAACGGAGCAGCGGTTAGATAGTTTGGGGAAATTTCTAACCGCCCCTTTTAACTAATTGATTTTAGGGGTCTTTCATATATGTAGTTTTGGAATGTACACCAATCCTGCATTGTGGACCATTTAATGAGTTGTGGAACAGATATGAGGTTTTGATGAATGTTAGAAATATGCAGGATGGCGCATTCAAAGTATAAGAGATTTTCATGCGCTCTTGGTAATAAAATTGATAAAAAACAACATATTTAATGTTTTAGATTTCTCACATTTGTTATGACCCTTAACATTACACACTTGATGACATAACCAGCTGCTTGACCTGTTTACTGGCGTATTGATTTAAAGACAAAGATCGTTTTATTTTGCGATAAGGACGTGTGATTTCGTAAAACATAGTCTATTAGCCTGGAATTGTGATTTTTGCGAATATTGTTTACCCCACTGACAAACAGTGTGGTTTGAAAATGGCTGGAATTCGCTACTTCGGGCCTTTGTTTTGCGTGTGCATTTGGATAAAAATGTGTATGGTGTGATCAATCCGTTCAGTGAGAGAACAGAGGACTCTTACCACAGCACAAAAATGAACCGCAGACCAACTTTGATAAGCTCCTATCACTTTCCCTTCAATCTTCCAATATCCCTTGGAAAACTCCAAGGTACATTGGTCAGAAAACATACACTGTGCCTGCTGTGCTATCTCTATTCGATCTCCCTATGCAAGCTTCTGCATGGATCAAACCATTTTGCGCCAGTTTACAGCTATGGCTGTTTGATATTAGTGTATCCATCGAAGCTCATGGCACACTTGTTATATGTTATAAAATAATGGGACACTGGAGGTCCCGAGACAGTATGTATGTGTGTATGTATGTATGTATGTATGTACGTACGTACAGTATTTCGGTCAACATCAAAAACACGCAAAGCACTGCGCGTTTCAGCCTGGTATTTGGTGTGTGGATGCATCCTGGGCTATAGATGAGATTTTGTTCAAATGAAGTCTGCATTGCCAAAATTATGCAAATGAGCTTACAAAATGTGAAAATGGTCAAGAATTAATAACTCTAGAACCGCTGTTTTGATTGTTTTGAAAATTTGTGTGCAAGTACCTTAGGTAAATCTTATACAGTTTTATGAATATTGTGAAGATATCTTTAATTTTGTATTTTTGCTGAATTTTTTGGTGATTTTTCTAATTTTCAGTAAAAATTCTTCTCTGAAACTGCCAGCCCCATCGCTTTCAAATTTGGGTTGGATCTTTGCGCAGGTGTTACTCTTCTAATTTGTTGAAATTATGACAAAATTAGGAAAATTATTATTTTGGAGCAATTTTGCCATTTTTGGTCAAAAAATCTTAAACAGTATTTTCTTTTTAAAACCCCTGGACAGGCAGCTTTTATATTTGGTAAACAGATGTACAGAGATGACAATAGTTATATATGTGGAAATTGTCCTGAAATATACAAATTTGTATTTTTAAGACAATATTGTCATTTTTAGTCAAGAAAACTTGTTCTCAAAATAACTTCTTTGATAGCTTTGTAATTTGGTATAAAGTCCCGAGGGATGTTATTAGATAAATTTTCTGCTCAAATTGATGGGAACTCCCCATATTTGTATAGTTCAGGTAATTTTCTCAGTTTGTGACCTTAAATGACCTATACAAACCCAGGATATATTATGAGACAGTTTCGAAGGCTGTGAACATAATTTTGTCATATTTGGTATCAATTTGTAGGAAAATTTGATTGAGAAAACAAAGCTGAGGTAAATTTTTTCATTGCGGACTAATTTTTGCAACTACTCTATGTAAGACATACAAGAACTGATGAGAAATTTGGATCCAGGATAATTCCAGATGTTGTAATCACCGCCCACAAGGCATTTCACTATCTGTAACTAACTTTAGTGCTGTTTACATTAGAATGATAACACTCATCCATTGTAATTAAAAACATCCCAAGGTTTTAAATACATTTCCTGTCATCTGGCGTTATGTAATACCAAGGGATGGAACATTTTCAGGAGGGGGTAGGGTCTAGAAGATTGATGAGGTAGCATTGCTTTTTTACCAGATCCCTTGTACATTTTTTTACCACTCCCACCTTTTTTTAGCTCCGTTGTCAGCGACGCGGAGCTTATCCGTCGTCGTCGTCGTCCCTCAACGATTGCCTTCTCCTCTGAAACTGCAAGTCCAATTGCTTTGAAATTTTATGTGCACTTCACTTAGGGTGACCTCACTTTAGTTTGTTCAAATCGTGGTGAAATTTGAACATTTGTATTTTTGGGGCATTTTTTGGTGTTTTTGGTAAAAAAATCTTCTTCTCTGAAACCGCTTGTCCGATTGCTTTGAAATTTGATATGCAGTTTACTTATGGTGACTTTAGTCAGATTTATTCAAATCGTGGTGAAATTTGCATATTTGTATTTTTAAGGCAATTTTTGTCATTTTTGGTAAAAAAATCTTTAAAAATCTTCTTCTTCAAAACTACCAGTCAGATAGCCTTGATATTTGGTACATATGTCCCCAGGGATGATCTATATCAGATTTGTTCAAATTGTGCAGAAATATGCAATTTTGCATTTTTAAGGCAATTTTTGCCATTTTTGGTCAAAAAATGTTTTTTCAAAAAGAACAGGTCTGATAGTTTTGAAATTCGGTATACAGGTTTCTATAGATGAACTAAGTAATATATATTTAATTTCTGATGAAATCTGTTATTTTGTATTTTTTGGGCAATTTTAGCCATTTTTCGTCAAAAAATGTGTTTCTCAAAAAGTAGTGGTCTGAAAGCTTTTAAATTTGGTATACAGATTTCTACAGATGAGCTAAGTAATATATATTGAATTTCTGATGAAATCTGTTATTTTGTATATTTTGGGCAATTTTAGCCATTTTTCGTCAAAAAATGTGTTTCTCAAAAAGTAGTGGTCTGAAAGCTTTGACATTTGGTATACAGGTTCCTACTGATGAACTTAATGATATTTATTGAAATTATGATGAAATCTGCAATGTTGAATTTTTTGGGCAATTTTAGCCATTTTTGGTCAAAACATATGTTTCTCAAGGTGCTGGTCTAACAGCTTTGAAATTTGGTATACAGGTTTCTATAGATGAACTATTAAAATTTGATTTTTTGAAATTATGATGAAATTTGCAATTTTTTTGGGGGGGCAAGTGTTGCCATTTTTGGTCAGAAAAATATATTCTCAAAATTCTACTCATCAGATAGCTGTGGTTGACATGTTCTTAGGGATGATCCGATGTGATATATTCAAAGTATGATGAAATCTTCAATTGTGTATTTTTGCAGCTATTTTAGCCACTTTTTTCTGGCCACTGCATTGAACTATCAAAGATTTCCACCTTGTTCATCAACATGTGTCAAAAATAGTTATTCTCTACATAAACACAGCGGAGCTATATCTGCCGCTAGGTCGCTTGTTTATCAAGCCTTCTCTGTCTATTTTTTGTTGTTGACATTTGCTTATGCGTGCAGGATCTGCTTGTCCCATTGCTATAGAAGTAGACATGCATGTTCCTAAAGATGACCTCCATTACCTACCTTTCAGACCTTATTTGCTTTTGTCATTCTTGTTTTTCCTGTTTAAATATTTCTTGAATAGACCAATTCAAACTGAATGTTAGCACACTGTCCTTGACGGTATTTTTTACAAAATACTATCTGCTTGATTTTTTAATACTGTTCAGTGTTTATATATTGAATAAAATTTGTTTACAGTTAAAATCCATACTTATCCCATGTTACTTTTTCCCCAGCTGTCAGCTATAAATACCAGGTGGCTATTCTTTAACATTTGAAGTGCAGGCAAAATCAACAGCTTCTCCTCTATGTCAGTATGTAGAGCTAAGCCATTCAAACTCCCATATGGGCAAGAGTATATGTGCCAGTGAAAACTCTTCTTATAGGTTTGAGATTGCCTGTCTTTGAGTTTGTCTGTATGTATATGATATGATTGTGTGGGTGTCTGTACATGTACTGACAAACTCAAAACTTGCAGCACCTACCCATTCAGTAATTCATGTACAGTAGTAGTTTCACAATGTGCCAGTTGTGATCAAGTGCCATTGGCGCTATTTTTCTGCTTTATTTATGTATTTTTCCGTATGTGCATGTAATTGTTCTTCTACTTGTGCTATTTTTAAATACATTTTAAAGTCTTTTATCAGAACTTTTTTTCACTATTTATTTCCTGTAGGAGATTTTGATGTAAATGTACTCTCATACCTCGAAAGGGGTCGTAGAGCTTAGTAAAATTATTATAAAATTATTATTATAAATATAGTAACCACACGTGCTACAACCTTCATATATGGTATGATTTTATTTTTTTTTTATCAATGATGACTTACACAGCCGAGGCCATTTATGGAAGACTGTTAGTAAAAATACAGATACAGAGTTAAAACATGAAGGCAAGACCGACAAACTTTAACAAATACTGAGAAAACAATGTTTTAAAACATTTTTAAAACCATTTAAATTTACAGAAAAAGGATCAATGTCATTATATTCGTTTAAAAGCAAATTAAATTGTCTCGGAATTCTACTAAAATGAGAGTCACGAACACAATTAACTCTTACCAAATGGCACATGAAATAAAGTAGTACGCCGAGTTGAAAACCTTGGTACATGAAGACTAAAAAATGAAGCTAAAGCATTAACATTAAACTTTGCATTTATGCATTTGTATAAAAACATATGATCAAAAATAGTCCTTCTTGATTTTAATGACTGTAAATTGTAAATATTGCACAATGAGTCAATTTCATCACTATAAAAACCAGTAATTCTTTTATGAAGAAATGTTCAAAATTGATAGGAGACCTTATGACGCCACATATTGTACCCAATTAATTATGCGCATGTCTAATTTTGAATAAGCCAATAGAGCTAGAGGTCTGATTTTTGGTATATAGGGATAACTTATAATTTTTTTGACAAAATGTCACGCGACCTGGGTGACCTTTGACCTCAAATATACATATTTGTCCATAACTCAGTAACCACAAGTGCTACAACCTTCATATGGTATGATTGGACACCTTATGATGCAACATATTGTACCTGATTAATTATGCGCATATCTAATTTTGAGCGAGCCACTAGAGCTAGAGGTCTGATTTTTGGTATATAGGGATAACTTAGCAGTACAATTTTTTTGACAAAATGTCACGTGACCTCAATGACCTTTGACCACAAATATACATATTTGTCCATAACTCAGTAACCTCAAGTGATACACTCTTCATATTTGGTATGATGGGAGACCTTATGACGCCACATACTGTACCTCATTAGTTATGTGCATATCTAATTATAAATAAGCCAATAGAGCTAGAGGTCTGCTTTTGGGTATAGAGGGATAACTTAGCAATACATTTTTTTTGATAAAATGTCATGTGACAACAATGACCTTTGACCTCAAATATACATATTTGTCCATAACTCAGTAACCACAAGTGCTTCACCCTTCATATTTGGTATGATGGGAGACCATGTAAAGCAACATACTGTACCTCATTAATTATGCGCATATCTAATTACTAACAAGCCAATAGAGCTGGAACTATAGAAAGAAATTTTTTGACAAAATGTCATGTGACCTCAGTGACCTTTGAGCTCCAATATACATTTTTGTCCATAACTCAGTAACCACAAGTGCTACAACCTACATATTTGGTATACTGTACCTCATTAATTATGTGCATATCTAATTATGAACAAGCCAATAGAGCTGGATGTCTGATTTTTGGTATAAAGGGATAACTATAGGACAGAAATTTTTTTTGACAAAATATCATGTGACCTCGATGACCTTTTCCCTAAAATATACGTTTATGTCAATAAATAAGACACCACAAGTGCTATGTCCTTTATATTTAGTAGGATTGGAGACCTTGTGACAACACATGCTTTTCCTCATTAATTATGCAAACATCTAATTCTGGGCAAGCGAATAGAGCTAGAGGTCTGATTTTTGGCATGTAGGGATTAATTAGCAATATAATTTTTTTTCAAAATGTCACATGACCTCGATGACCTTTGACCTTGATTATACATATATATGCATAACTCAGTATCCACAATTTCTATACCCTTCAATTTTGATAGGATATTAGACCTTACGATGTCACATCTTGTACCTCAATTATTGTGGGCATATGTATTTCTTGGCTGGCCAATACAGCTAGAGGTCTGATCTTTTTTCCTGATTTAGAACCATAACTTAGACATGCCTCATGTGTTTCAAATTGGGAACAACGACATAGACCTATGTGCCCATAGATCTCAACATATGCACTCCATTTATACTTCTTAATGACCACATTTCCCTGCCCAATCAAGACTAATACTCCTATTACAAGTGGGGACTATGTCATTGTCAATGACTTGTTAAAATTTTTTTTATTACATGTAGGCCTAATGCAGAAAATGTTGCAAGTTAACAATTTAACCAAAAGAAAAACTTAAAACTCTAAAAAAGAATTATTTTTTCATTTTGTAAGAACACAGGGTTTCTAAGCTGTCTTTCATCGTATCATTCTGTACAACAGTGCCATGTGGAACAGCAAAACAAGTCTGAAGTCAGTACCAAACTTGATGCATTTCACATATCTCTACAAACTTGGTACAAATTCCACCACAATCATGGTGAAAATCCCCTCACATTTCAATTAAAGTGTTTATCAAATTTGTAATATATATGTACTAATATGTAGCAAGTTTTTATCTTTCGTACAGGTTACATCATACGCAGGATAATTGCACCAAAGTTCCATCCATTTGTCGTCCTTTTGTCCGGTGCACACGGTGAGCATTTTGCCCCACGAGGCAAAAATATCAAACAGGTTGGATATTTTGCTGAACGCCTCGCGAGGGCAAAAACTCACGAAAAATCGTCCGCACATGAGGGTAAACTAGCTGAGCAAACAGCCTCGAATGAAACTTTATATACGGCGGGCATTATACTGCCTCATCATGTTCTGTTACAGTTTATACTCTCTCATGATTGACTGTTACTGTTTATACTGCCATTTTATTGGCTGTTACTACTTATATTGCATCGTAATTGACTGTTGCTGTTTATACTGCTATTTGATTGGCTTTTACTACTTATATTGCCTCGTAATTGACTGTTGCTGTTTATATTGCATGTGATCAACTGTTACTATTTACACTCTCTTGTGATCAACTGTTACCAATTATACTGCCATGTGATTGGCTGTTACTGTTTATACTGCTACTTGATTGGCTATTTCCAGTTTAACTTTGTCAGGTGTCAATGATTTTGTTGTGTGTGAAACACTGCCATGGTAACCATGTAAGGTCCAAGTGTAGGCAGGTTTTGCTAACACCGGCAGTATTGATTTGTCTGAAAGCAGAAACTAACTTTCCTGTTTTGCTTTCCACAGTGCATTCGTAAATGGATGAAAGAACAAAGAACATGCCCAACATGCCATGTTCACACACTACTTCCAGAAGATTTCCCAAGTTTAATTCAGACTGGAATCAGGCAGAGACAGTTTTAGCAATTCTTTCCTGTTGTTTTCAAGTTTTCTTCGTTCATTTATCAAAATATTAGTGTTTACGTGAAATTCTTAAGTTTTCATTACATTTTAAGGTTAGTCGTGTTAGTGCAATAGGTAAAAAGTACCGAATTTGAACGGATCATGGTACAAAGAAAACCATGTGCACAAAAGTGCTTAGAAATGCATGTGTTGCCATACACAGTTTCTTTGTACCTCTGTTCACCGTGATGCTTTTTATTCTTGAGTCGAACAACATTTATTCATTTCTGTTTTTCAGTATGTCAGTGATGAGTCCAAAAAATACGTTTCTTTTCTCAATTCTTATCAATAACAATAAGTTTCACTAAGTTTAAATGGTCTTTGAGCAGAACTATCATTTATCGTTCTGATGTAAAGCTAACTAGATCTGCTATACCCCAAAAAAGTTGAAAAAAGTTTCATTTTGTGAAATACATACTGAAAAGATTTGTTAGTCCGAAGCATTAAATAATAGTATATATTTTTAGTCCCAAAGGACAGTGTCCGGGGGCCTTATAGGTTTGGTCATGTCCGTGCATCCGTCCGTGCGTCCATGCATCCGTTCACGCAGATATCTCAGAGATGCCTGGAGTGATTTCATTCAAACTTGGTACAAGGATTACTTCATATGTCATACATATGCACGTAAATTTGTTTTGTGAGACGATCCAATATGGGCAAAGTGCGGCCATTTTGTTACGATTTTTTCATGTACGGAGCCATACATGTAACTTAGGCACATCTCAACCGATTTTATTCAAAGTTGGTACAAGGACATAGACCAACAGTACCAGCATCACATAACTTGTAACCGCATTTTGCGGTATGCTGCAAACCTTGCAGTAACTGTGCGGTAGCATTGTTCTCTGCCGCAAGGACTGCTATTGTCTCATGCCCACTCCCCATTGTTTTATTGCCACAAACACTGCGGCAACACATTTGCGGGAACTCACTGACGCCTCAAAAACATGTGGCAAGAGCAGTGCGGCAACACACTGACAACTCAAATTGTGCGATAACACCTCGTTGTGATCGCATTCTATTGTTCTAAATGTTGAAACTTGTGCGGCAACTGAATGATTGACAGCTTCAAAACCACGGCTGAAGACTGTCCTACAAACGATAGCAAGACAGTAAGGGTGATTGGTAGTCGACTTGGTAAGCTATTCACAGTAATTGAGCTCCAAATCGCCAAAATTGTAAAAGGAAATATATCATGTTTTTCTGTTCAGTATACAATACAATGATTAGGCCTATCTCTCTAAAATATTTCTCTGGCTGGATAGGCCGGCTTCCATATCTTGTGAGTTTTGAATCCGATTGATAATTTAATAAATTTCTCAAATAAAGATGACATCAATGATCGGAGAGAGACGTGATGTCGAAGAGAAATGTACTCGATGATTGTGACAATCAGGTAAGTCACGGTTCGTTGGTAAGTTGATGCCACAACATATCGCAGAAGACAAGTAAATCTATAAACAATGATAATTTTTCTCGAGATGTTTCTATTTTTCAATGCAAGAAAAGAATGCCCCTTCACTCTGTACTGAAGTAGTATATATAATGTGGACAATTTGGATAAATAAGAATTTTTACACCATTTTATTCAAAATAACTACAGGGAGGGAAGGAAATTCCCTCCCTACTGCGCATCCATAGCAACGGAACCCCTACGGTTACGGTTCCAATAGGGCATTGACACATAAATGACGATGAGTCATATACAGCAGATAGTGCATTGACCTATATATGACTCAGTGGGGAATTCTCCATCGGGTATTACAACACCGAAGGTTTCACATTACAACAGAGTTCTACTATCGGGACGGAAGGTTGTTCCTCATTTTCTCCTACGGACGGACTCTATTCTGGCTGTGATGTAAGCATAACAATTCTGGTTCGCCCTTCCGTTCCCGTTCTGAAGGTGACAGGGGAACGTCTTCTGGCTGTGTTGTAAGTATATAAATATGAATTTTCACTTACATTACTACTGAGTCGCATTAACACTTGTGTTAGTATTTTTTCCCCTATGGAGTCTGTTGCGCACTACCGTTCTGGTAGGGCTTTTGCAATACCGTTCCGATAGGGCTTTTGCAATATCTTCGAATGTTGCTTAGCAGCCCGTGATGTCATGACAAAGGTCTGACATTCTACAGACATGAAAATTCCTACAGAATTTTTTTGTGAACATGAGAGTCCCTTCGGAGATCATTTTCATATGCTCAATCGATAGATAATATTTTAGAAATTTCCTCTGAACTTAAAATGTGAAGGAAGACCATTACTTCAAACAAAATGAGACGTTTTAGATAAATGGTACTGATATCTAAAGTGTAAGTAGTTGTATCTTTTTTAACAAATGAAATGTTGCTACTTTCTTCTCCTGTCGTAACGGAAGGACTACTGCGAGCAACAATATCTAAATCCTTTCTGTCTTTATCTATAGTTATGACAATATTGCAAGGTGTTCTTGAATCTGTTTTTATGGCTATACTTCTAATTTAATCATCAAACTTGTCTCCTGTACCTAACTTTATACATTTGATAACAATTGTACCATGCTGAAGTATTTTCATATTATCTGTCATCTGTTGAGTGGCAGCCTGTAAAGTTAATTCAGCTGTTTCATCTCCCTCACTTTTCAGACCAAGTTTCGAGATCGTTGCATTCCAAAATAATCTTACTGGAACCCCGCTAGTCGTATATGAACAATAATATTCCCCCTCATTTATCCACCTTCGCAGTGTATTATCTGACTTCGTTATCGTTGTAAGAGGTTCGATCTTGAGGTGAATCGGTATACCGAGTAGTGTAATGTATGGATTCTTAGAAGTAAGCCAACGGCGAAAATCAAGCAACTTGTACTTGTAGGCGAGCGGCGAATCCACAAAAAGGGCCTTATTCTAGGAGTTTAATGTACCCGCCTTACATACGGCCACATCATACGTCATTTGAAAGCTTACTATCTCTACTTTAAGAAAATTGACGATGTGGAGCTGCCAAGTAGGGCCATAACCCCCTTACTTGCATAATAAACAAGGGTACCCAATTTGCATGAATGCGATATAATATTTGAAATTTATTGTTAACTTCTCCAAAGATAAGTTTAAACTATTGAGTGATATATCAAATGAAAAGTCTTTTCATGTACAATACAAAATGGATATTCAAAGAGATATTGATTGGAAATATATATGGAAAACAATATTTTCCCCTTTTAAATAACGATATTTCAAAAATTGTAACACACACAGCCACATCATACATCATTTGAAAGCTTATTATCTCTACTTTAAGAAAATTGACAATTTGGAGCTACCAAATCGGGCCATAACCCCCTTATTTACATAATCAACACGCATACCAAATTTGCATAAATGCGATATAATTATAAATTTATGGTTTACTTCTCTAAACATACGTTTAAACTATCGAGTGATATATCAAAGGAAAGGTATTTGCATGTAGAATACAAAATGAATAACCAAAGAGATATTGAAATTGATTTAACTGAAATATTTTCATACTTATATGGAAAACATAACAATATTTTAAAAAAAATTAACACACACAGCCCTATCATACAGCCACATCATATGTCATTTGAAAGCTTATTATATCTACTTGAAGAAGATTGACAATGTTGAGCTATCAAGGAAGGCAGTACCCCTTAATGTGCATAATTAAATCTGGTAAGCAATTTGCAGAAATGAGATAGAAAATTAGAAAATGTATTGTAAACTATTGTAAACATACTTTTACACTATGATATTCGGTAATGTTATTTGCATAGGGAACACAAAATTGATATCAAAAGTGATATTTAAAGTGATTTTACTGGAATATTTTCATATTTCTGTTGAAATAAAAATTTCCTCTTTTGAATAATTGTATTTTTAAAAAATTAACAAAAGTATCAATGCAACCACAAGCATTATGATGTGAAAAAAGTGCATAAGACATGGAGAACAAACAGCTGAAAGTAGTTCTGAAAATGATTACTTTTTTGTTGTATGTATGTTTTAAAACATGTGAACACCTCTTCTAATTGTTTACAATATACGGCTAGTTTTCAATCGGGTTCGAACCCACAACATACGGCATCAGTCGCCTAGCGGAGAGGCCACTGAGAGAACCACTCGGCTAAATGTTATCCAATACCGATGTCTAGCTTTTATAATTCAGAGGCTGATTTTTTTGTTTTGACTTTTGTTTGGAGTATATATAGCAATTCACAGCATAAGGAAACTTTTTAATGTTACTCAAAAATACCAACATTTTTTTGTAATATTGTAACCATAAAAACAGGATATATATATCATTTTGATTTTAACATTATATGGTTAATGATTTGAATGCCAACATTATTTCGTAAAGATGAGTTGGGAAGATATCACCAATTACTATTAAGTGCAAACACAAAAAGATCCACATGAACGACACTATTGTAGTTGCTGAAAAATAGCACTGTAGCTGAATAATGTGTCAGAGTAAGCTGCAGTCCGAAAGTAATGGCATGATTCATGATCCAAATCATTCATGGCGACACAGTGTCATTTCGAGTAAATCTAGTAATTCTAGGAATTCATCATTCTCTTCTTCACCTGTATTGTCATGAGTAAAAGGGTTTCCACACTGATCGCTGCCTTGGCAGGAACAAAGGTCTGTGCAGGGAAGATTAATTTGACACCAGACACAATTGGTGACATGTAATAAGAGAACGTAGCTCCACACATCGTTCATATCTTAGTTGTTTGAATTTTGTGTATGATATTGTGTATATTGTAAGTGTATATTATCTTATGTTTGGCCGTCTTATTTACAGTGTTGATTTGCCATGGCGAGACGTATCCCTAATCTACGTGTCCTGCCCTATGAGGTGGCAAGACTAATGTGACACTGCGATCCTTTGATGCTACCTTTCGAGAACAGAGTTGTCTTCATCAGCCTCTAAAAATTCATTTTCTTGTGGTGAAACATGTGCACTGATTGAATGTCTACTGTTCGTTCAGGCTGTATTTGTGTATGTTCATTTGAATCGGAGATCGGACTGTTGTAGGTTTTGTGAAGTTTGGCATCATAGTAACGCTTATATTTCTGTTTCTTATTATGTATGTGATAAGGCTACGCTCAGAAATAACGGTGAGGGGCGGAGGAATTCTGATTGATTGTAGAGAGGTACTTGGAGTTTTTGATCTGCATATAGGGGACCTGAAAATGTTTTGGTTCCCTTTTTACTTTTTAAGATTCCAATGTATCGTAATGTTTCGCGTTTAACAAAACCCTTGAATGTTGTCGTTTGGTTTCATGAACCGTAATGTATCTGTTGGTTTTGTGTGTGTTCTGAAGTCGAGAATGTTCTCTTTGTTGCACCGATGATCTTTATAGATAATGAGGTTTAACGATATGAATTCTTGAGAAGAGCTTTCGAATATTTGAAAGTATGATGCATTTGTTTATGAATGTTTGATATGAATTCATTAAGCTCGTGTTGAGTTCCAATGAGAATCATACATCGTCTCTGAATCTCATGACAGTCAGAGCGATATTTGTTCAGTGTGTTGCTGAATTATTTTCATTTTATCTTGTGAAATGTAATGTCGGGAATTTCTGGTAAAACTTGAGATCCCGTACCGCACCCAAATACCTGACGGTAAAATTCACTGTTGACCTGATTTGTAGTTTTTCAAGATCATTTTCAGCAAAGCTATCATGTATTTTGTTGTTGGTTGTTTGATTATGCAATCATTTGATGATCTTTCCTGATTTAATGCTCTGTCGACTGATTCCGTTGCTTCATTGTGCGGCGTATTTCTGTACATTGAAACAATGTCTAGTGTTACCAACGTCGCATTAGCCAGAACTTTTATTGCCTCAATTTTCCGGGTAAAATCTGTCGTATCTTTGATGTATGTTGTTTATTTCTTCACGATTTGTTTGAGAAAATAGTCAATGAATTCTGATCTGTGAAGTTAGACTGCAACATCCACTTATGATTGGGTGGCCTACGAACTTTCCTGATGGGCGTCATTTTGTTCACTTGTATTTTTAGCATGAGGTACCAACTTGTAAGTTGTGCTAGTATTTTGCTGTTAACTGAAATAGTAGCCATGGCTAATCAACGCTTTATATAAAACAGCCAAACATAGTATACACTGACTATGTATACAATATCATACACAAAATGCAAACAACGAAGATATCTTGTGTTGAGTTACTTTTCCTTCATTATATAACAATAAATACATTAAATGAAATATGGTGCCTTCCGTCTACATATTCCAAATAACTGAACTGAAAACGCAGATGTATCACAGGTGTAGTAACAAATGATGTCTCCATCAAAACAAGATTTCTAGAGAAATTGAAATAAAAATGACATCAATAATACAAAAGAGCTATTCAACACACAGCTATTTATAACAAGATCGGAACTAATTTGGAATAATTGGATGGTGAAGTAAAGTCTGTTTAATTTGCAAATTTAAGCTCACCTGCTTTTGTTTTTACTTGTATTAAGATTAATTTGTAATATTTCAACACTCAACTATAGAGCACAAAACATGTTTTAAAAAATTTGCAAAATATGAAGTCAATTCATTGGTTTTTCTATATTCTGAGGGAATTAGACAGGAAAAGATTCCAGTCTGCGAATCTCTAATAAACAAAAAATCAATTGCAAAACAAATTCAGATATTTATCCCAATAACGTGAGCATTATTCGTATTTACTACACAATATTTTGAATATTGAAAACGATTCAAGATGTTTACGATTTAATTGAAATATTCAATAAAACACGATTGGAACTAATTTGGGATCATTCGATTTTCATATTTTGCAAATTTCTCAAAAGTGTTAGGTGCCATATAGCTGAATGTTGCAATATCGCAAATTACTCATAAAAACGTGTGTAATATAAAAAAAACAAGCAGATGAGATTACATTTGAAGATGGTATCGACATTTCTTCACCATCCAATTATCCCAAATTAGTTCCAATAGTGTTATAATAAGAATATTTTGAATACACGTTCATGGTTCTATTCTACATGCAAATACATATCATTTGATATATCGCTTGATAGTTGAAAAGTAATCTCAGAGTACTTAACAATGGATTTTTGTAATTTTATTTCATATTCATGCAAATTAGGTACCCATGTGCATTATGCAAATTAAAGAATTACAGCCCTATCTGGCAGCTGCATATTATCATTTTTCGTAAAGCAGAGATTTCAAATGATGTTTGATGTGGTTGTATAATGCGGTTCTGTGTTAAAGGGAAAAAATGTTGTTCTTCCGAACACATTTTAGAGAAATTATTCAAATATCTCTTTTGATATCCATTTTGTATTTTCCATGCAAATACCTTTCATTTGATATATCACTCGATAGTGTAAATTATGTTTGGAGTAGTCAATAAATTTCTAATTTCATATCGCATTTATGCAAATTTGGTTCCCTTGTAAAATAAGCAAATTGAGGGCCACGTCCGTACTTGAAAGCTCCACATTGTCAATTTTCTTGAAATAGAGATAGTACGCTTTCAAATGACGTATGATGCTGCTGTATGAATTGGCTTTTTGTATAATTTTTTTGAAATATCTTTATTGAAACGCGGAAATATTTTTTCAATGTAAATATGACAATATTTCAGCGAAATGAATTTAAATATCTTTTTGGATGTCTGTTTAGTATTCTACACGCAAATACCTTTCATTTGATGTATCACTCGGTAGTTTAAAAGTATGTTTCGAGTAGTGAATAATAAATATCTAATATTATATCGCATTTATGCGATTTGGGTACCTGTGGGATTTATGCAAATTAGGGGCTACGGCCGTACCTGACAGCTAAATGTTGTCTATTTTCTTCAAGTAGAGATAGTAAGCTTTCAAATGATGTATAATTTGGCTGTATGATGTGGCTATATGTGTTCAAATTTTTAAAATATTTTCATTCAAAAGGGCAAAATATATTTTTCAATACAAATATGAAAATATTTCAGCGAAATCATTTTAAATATCTTTTTAGATATCAATTTTGTATTCTACATGCAAATACCTTTCATTTGATATATCACTCTATAGTTTAAAAGTATTTTTAGAGTAGTTAACAATAAATTTCCTAAATTCATATCTCATTTATGCAAATTTGGTACCCATGTGAATTATGCAAATTAGGGCGTTATGGCCCTACTTGGCAGCTCCACATCGTCAATTTTCTTGAAGTAGAGATAATAAGCTTTCAAATGATGTATGCTGTGGCTGTATGTAAGGTGGGTACATTAAGTGTGAAACGTAGATGAGCCTGCCGCTCGCCTATTGTTAACATTGCTATCAAAATAAATCACATTTGGAGTCCCCGGCAGTTCAGCAACTCCACCTGCAATTTCACTATCTAATATATCCAAGATGTTACGCGGTACATTATAAGTCCTAAATTGCTGACTAGCCTCATCCCATGTCAAAGCAAAGGGAGTAGGATCATTGGCAGCCTTTGTAGCATCTATCATGGCTTATCTATATCATTTAGTTCGGAAAACTCTACAGCGTGTTCATGTTTCTGTACTGAGGCAGCGGATAAAACAAAATATTTCTCCCTGTCTCTTTATATCGAAGGACGTAATCTTTATTATGGTTACCTGAAATCTTAGTATTATTGTTAACTTTAACACCAAGAAGATCTTCGAGTCCAATATTTTGTAATTTAATTGCACCTACACCGTAGTTACTTGCGTCAGGCATGATTGTCGTATATACAGTGAAAAATTAAATAATATCCTGTAATAATGTACAACTAACCGACTACCATGGCTGCTGCAATAGGAATGACAGTTCTCGGTGCTGTATTAAATGCAACGGCATTCACAGGAGGAAATATTATCGGTCAAAAGCTTAGCGGGAATAGTGGGGCTCTGATGGAAGAAAAAATTAGACATGATAAAGCATTAGAAAAATTTGAACATGATTGAACATGGCTGGTCAGAAAAAAGATTACTCCAGGCTGATTGGGAAAGAGAAAATCAAGCAAAGGACGCGCATGCTGCGGCAGAATTAAGAGATACAGATGCAGAAATCCTGGAAGAAGTGGCGGCGACTGCATCAGCGCAAGCCAACTCTGCATCAGGTGAAGCAGTTCAATTCTCAGATTATTATCAGCCAAGTCCCGAGCAAAAGAAATAGGAAATGATTTATATTGCTGGAGGATTGGTCGTGGGATGGTTTATGCTACACCCCTTCGGAACGCGATAGGCACACTAACGTAACGCCTTCGGAACGGCTACAGCAATTCGGTACAAAAGATGGTGGGCCAGTTATTGAAATCGACTTTATTTCCATCCTGATCTGTTATCCAAATACGCATTGAAATCATGTAATCTGAGCCCTTTCTCAATGGCATGGAAATAGAGCTGTTTTTTAAGTCATAGGTGATCTTAGTTATTTCTTCTCTATCCTGGACGGTAAGTATTTGTAAACAGTCTGAGGTTTTCCTTCGTATGTATTCACCCGAGCCGCTTGAAAAATAATTTCCAGTAACATCGACGGCATCTGAATGAACTATATATTTATTGACTGTTAAGAAATCCGCTCGTTTTGGACTCATAGTACTTTTAATCACGGGGTTGTCATCTGGCCTATCTGAAAAGCTGACGAGGTTAGCGAAGTTACCTGTAGCATCAAAATAAACTTTAACATTTTCAGCCAGAGTTAGAAGAATGCGGTTTGTCGGCAGATGTTTCTCGAAATTGATTTTCTGCTGTAACCCGATTGCTTTGTTGAGTGTATCGAAATTGTAGTTACCTGGACGTATTGGTCTTCTTCGATTGGTTTTCTTCTTGGTATTTTAGTACATTATTCGTCGATGTTATGTTATACCATGAATGAAAGTGAACACTGTAATAGTCTTGTTGTAGTAAACTGTGATATGTCAATGCAAGGGTTAAAATTAACAGTAACCGGTTTACCAGTTTTGCTTTCAATCCAAATGATCATACTTACTGTATGTATATATTACTAAGTATAATCTTCGGTGGAATATTATTATTATTATTATTATCTGACTGTCTGTCTCTATACATTACAAAGTATAAGGTTCTGCAGGAATAATTTTCTGTTCAAGGAGATCTTAAATCGCAACCGCGGCAGCAGTTGCTACACCTAATTTTGCCCATCGAGTAAAATTTGGACGGCTTGGATCACCCATATCCATTTTCAGAGATTTGCTGGAGATCATTAGATATCCCATCGCAAGTCCAGCGATTACAATACCATCATACATTGTGTTTACAATTGTTTTAGTATCCATGATTGCTGACACATATATAAAATAGAAAAATAAAATAATTTCCAAATCGGAACGATTCCAAAAGGCCCTTACGGAATTAATCCATCTCATACAATGTAGAGGGACCGGGATTTGGTTGCGTTCCAAAGGTGGACTCCGTAGGCGTCGCTTTCTGAAGCGGCTCACGTGTATGCGCCCAAGCGGCACGGTTCCCTTCGGAACTTGGTCGCTTAAGGGGACAAATATGCAGAGCACGCCCCCAATATAGTCCTAATGCAGTCAATGAAACTCCTATAATTCCTAAAACAAGATAACATTTATTATACAAGCTATCGCGTGAGCCATCACACTGTTGTGGCGTCATAGGCGGTAGGCTTATACAGTTTGCCTCAGTCGCTACCGTGGAGCTATCATTAGTCATTGCTATTGCTTGGAGTTTCTTCTTCTTGTTCTGCCTGTTCCATTCTGCTAATCTCTTCCCTGCAGCCACTTTCCCTGGATGATTCGTCGGCAACGGAATTTTCTCTATGTTGCGCCGCGGCTTGTTCCTAAGGGTAGTCATTGGAGTCCCTGGTGGAGCCGTTTCTGTTTGCTGAATCGGTGTTGGAACCGTTTGGGGTGCTTGCGAAGTTGAATCCATTTATTTCAGGTATTATATTAAACCCGATTTTTTTTAAATCTACATGTTTACCCGTAATTGAACTGGTGGAAACTAGAGCAAGTATGGGCCCCCATGTGTAGGCTATCCGTCCTGATAATTGTTTTATTTCACTGTTTAGAATAAAATCTTTTTTAAGATCAGTGGCATAGTTATCTCGGTCATCGATTGGAACTACCTGACTGATTGCACGGGCTCCTAGATCTATGAAACTTTGAGTGATGGTATCACTTATAAGAGAACTGTATTTCGCTTCATATATTTTGAAGACTTCAATTACCTTATCATCTTTCCACGTTTCCACGTCCACAACTGAAATCTCCTTACCAAAAAATAACTTACTTTGACCACTTGCGATGACACAGAGTATTTTTTCACGCTTCGTCTCTATTATGGATCGGGTGTCCGAAGTCGTATTTGCCGCTGCCGATGACTTTATTAAATTCTCCATTGTTTGCAGTATGTTATCTATTCTTAGTAAGAAATAAAAAATTTTGGAAGTATGATCAAATCTATGTAATATATTATCTATTCTTAGAAAAAATTAAAAATTTGTTTAAACCTGAATCCGAAATATAGTATTAACATAGTCTGAAATATGAAGAGCCCTAACGGAACGGTTCCGAAGGTAAAATATGGAATATGAAAATTCTCCTCCATTAAAATCTATCTGTATATACTACCTGTATTGTAATCATAAGTACAGACGCATTCCCGGTTGCTTTTCAACTGAATAAGACGAGCGTACCGACAGTACAGCATGCGGATATTCCTTCCAAACCAAACGACATAAAACCTATTCTCATGGACTTAGAAATATATGTAACACCGACAGCTAAGTTTACTTTCAATCCGCGGGATATATTTAAAGATAACGTTATCACTCATCAATCAGCAGGAGAAAATAATGTCCGGTTGGGCGGCCCGCACATGAAATACTGGGACCAGCAATTAAATTTTGCCATATGGTGCAGCACTACTGGTTGTGGTATATCATTCGACCATCTCTTGGATAAGAAATTTCCGCCACAAATACGATCATTCTGTCGTTTTCATGTATACTTAACAGTACGTCGGATCCTTCACAAAATGGAGGTTGCACTTCCAGACTATACTGGAGGTGTCTTCAAAGTCGGCGACAATCCGTGTAAAAAATGAACTTCTCTGTACAGAATTTGGAAATATAAGTCCCACGAAGTCCGACTTTCGAGATCGCCAAGGCCAAAACTCAGGTCTTGGTTATGGTTATGAATATTACACTAATCGTGGTCCCGTCTGCAGCCTGCTGCTGTATACAATGGTCACGACTTTTTCTCTCTGCCGACGGAGGCGTTTTCTGTACACATACCATTTTTGGAAAGAAAAAACATGTACTGCCCGATAAAGATAGACCACATTATTATTTTTTCCGAAATGATGGATCGGAGGGGCAATACAATAGTTTCGTCCCTCTAAGGGAGACTCCGGTTCCCATAGGGGATAAACAAAGGCTGGTCTGGCCCGCCTCAATGAAAGCCTTGAAGCCTACGTATATTGCATACTCGGTGCACAAGCAAATATTCGCAGTACTATAGTGGGCGATACTGGCAGTGCAGAGCAAGTCCAAAAAGAATTTGGCGTTCTCCTCGAAGATGAAATTCGTAATACCGACAAAGTAATCAGTTGTAGGCGATATCAAGACACGATAACAAATACTGATGTCAAACTTGATATGGCCGTTTCGCCCAATTTACTTCTCTTGCCGTCTAAAATGGTTATTCTTTCGGGCCCGGTAATCGCAGGTTATAATAATGAATTGCAATACGTAACAGAAACTATGGTCTTCGGGGTAAATGGAGATATAAACACGAAAATTAAAGAAAGTGCTAAACATGAGATGGATGGGGACGAGGATGGTGTGAAGTGGCAGGATGACCATCCGAGAGCGTTCTGAGCGTTCACAATGACACGGTTCCCCTATCAGAATGGAAGGCAGCAGATACAGTCGCTGCTGTCACCGGCGCGGACCCTATTCATGAATTCGGCAAAATTGGTTTGTTATCTTTAGCCACATTCATTACATTTATGTACAGTATATAGATCCGAAGGAAATATACGCGACCCCTGTGACCTTTCAACATGATTGTAACTGGACCGACAAATTCTGGCAAAACGGAATATGTGATGAATCTCCTCACTGGTCCGTACTTAGGGAAATTTGACTACATAGTTTTCATTTGTCCGACATTCATGAACGATAAAACATATAATAAAAAATTCATTTTCACGGATGACAACGTATTTGTGTTTCCGGTCGGACTCGATGCTGTGGATGATACACTAGCCTTCGTGCATAAAGAATGAGCCGGCACAAACACTTTAATAATCCTCAACAACTGCGCCTCATCCAAAGATATGAAGAAGCGCTGTGACGTTTTAGTCAAACTTGGTTTCAGCGCAAGACATGACGGATTATCTGTCTGGGTTCTGACTCAACAATATACTAGTATTAGTAAACCATTCAGGGAAAACATACAGATGTTAGTACTATTTTACACACCCAGCAAGACAGACAACAAGACTATTATTAAAGAATATGGAATGGAGGTGTCAGAACGGGAGGTGTCGGAACTAGTCAGGCAATTGAAAAGTAGGCCATTCAGTAAACTAGTATTTCATTTACGGCATCCGTACGACATACAATTTTTCGTATAATATAGCTAATCATGGCTTCGCCCGAAGGCAACACCTAAGGCTCTTTAAGAGAATTACATTACAACCCAAGAACTGGTTTTGGAGGTGTACAGAAATTATATGAGGCAGCACGCGCCAGCGGACTAAAAATTACAAAGAAAGAGGTGCAGGACTGGTTGCAAACTCAGCTAACTTATAATCTACATAAACCGGTACCTCATATTCGCGGTGCTACGGGCGGGAGGCGTGTTTTCGTATCATCGATAGACGCATTTTAGCAGGCGGATCTTGTGGAAATGCCTTTACCATACGCAAAAGAGAATAAAAACATTTGATACATGCTGACAGTAATGGATGTGCTCAGTAAATACGCATAGGCTAGGCCGATACAGTCAAAAACGGCTTAACACACTCTGAAGGTGCTACAAGACGTAATTAAGAAAAGTGGGAGGCAACCCAACAAACTTCAGACAGATGAGAAGCGGGAATTTACTAACCGAAAAATGCAGAAATGGTTTGAGGAGGAAGCTTCGATTCACTGGTTTCACACCTACAGAGACAAAAAAGCTAGTGTCTTTGAACGTTTTAATCATACGTTGAAGACAATGATGTGGAAATACTTCACATACAGACAGACACGTGAATGGCTCAGTATTCTACCACAACTTCTCGAAAATTACAATAACACCGTACACACAAGTATCAAAATGAAACCCGTCGACGTAACAGAGGACAACGATTGGCAGGCATTTTATACACTGAGTTGGCAGCCGCCGGTGCTACCCCTAACAGTCGCGACGCAGCTCCGCGAGAACAATAGAATCCATTTGCCGTTCGTGGGGGGTCTGCATACATTAAATTCAAATATATGGCGGCCATTTTCGCACTCAACATGTCCTCGTTTGTCGTGGAATTTTTCACCTTAAATGATTTCATTTCGTGTTCTAAATCAACACAGTCCGAAGACAGAACATTATAAATAACTACATTGGTCAAATCAATGATTACCTCATCAAGAACCCCCCAAAAACGGCAGGCATGGGAGACAACTCGCGATCGTATCGATGCGATATAATCTATTCATCGACCGTAAAAAGCAGTAAAACGTTTGTGTCCAGAGTCGAAAATGCACTGAACCCATGACAGATTATGTTTTGACCAAATAATCCACTTCCTTGCCGCATTCTTTTTCTAGGACGGCTATGCCAATTCGTCAAAACAGTTCCCGCACTCAGTTCACCT
>LD350773.1:31174-49261 GCA_001465055.1 Ptychodera flava
CAAGGATGATAAAAGACATTTCTGTTAATGGTTAGGTAAATCGCTGTCTAGGACGGTTTTGCCAATTTCGAAAAGAATCGGTACGTAACGAGTAGCTGGAAATCAACGTATTACATTCGTAGACATATAAAATAGGTCGATGTCGTATGTACATATATCATGCAATCGTCCACACAAAGGCAACGTCTTCCTTTAATACATACTGCCTGAATTAGACAGACAGATTAACAGATGTTCGAGAATTCCAACGATTCCTAACTCATACCACTTATATGATCGTACAGCTCAATCCGCCATGAGCAATCCTGGCAACCTGCGCAGAAAAAGTGCGCAGTTCAAATTAACCGCCAAATCGCGGAGCTGCGTCGCGACTGTAAGTTCAAGCCAGGAGAAAGGGTCTGAATTACAAATTACAAGACCACTTTCAGGAAAGGATATTTACCAAATTGCACAGAGGAGGTGTTCATAGTTTCAAAAGTGGTGTACGCAGCTGGACTGGGAACACCGCCCGTTTACAAAATAAAAGATCTGAATGGAGAGGAAATACTCTGCACTTTCTATTCCGATGAACTGCAGAGTGCTGCTGGTGCCGACAAGCTGTACAGAGAAGAACGAATTTTGAAGACGAAAAAAATTAAAGGAAAGAAATATTATCTGATAAAATGGCGCGGTTATCCAGAAAGTTTCAAAAGTTGGGAGCCAGAGAAAAATGTTATTAGAACTTCATAGCGTTCCCTATTGGAACAGGAGTACTTATGTAGTTCCTGTGGCTGGTACTTGGTCAAGTACTAACGCAAGTACTAACGTAAGTACTAACGTATTCAATAAGTTCCAAGGAGCAAGCCTTAATTTCTTGAAAGCCGAAAGTGTCAGTTTACCATTATTCTTCCATCCGCCCGGCCAATTATTTATCATGTATTCACGTGAGTAGTGTTCACTTATTGCATCCTTGCAGGCTGTATGTGGATGAGGTGGTACCCAAGATGAGCATATTAAGTTTGCAAGATCTTCAAAGCGACTTCTCATGTTGCCACGAGCTGTTCTTTCGAGTCCTCCTTGTTCAGCTTTATCGATAAGTTCTGGCTGAAGTATAATGTACACAATTGACATGAACCATAGACAAGTAACTCCACAGTCTTGCCCGTAACCGTAGGGCTTCATCATATCAAGTGCCTGTAAGTCAAACGGAGCATTATAAGCACACACAGATTCACAAGCATTAAGAAGTTTGTGGAGGTTCTTCAGTGATACCTTAGGTTGTTCTAGTTGTTCTTGATTAGGTGGATAATAAGCTTTGTCAAGTTCCTCCTCTTCAACATCATCGATTAAAAATCCCTGGCTGCCTCCCCAGGCAATTCCAAAGTTAAAAGCTCGTGGAGAATCTACTGGTCCGACTGTCTCTGTATCAATTGTAGGATAAGTATATTCTTGAGAAGGGCAGGCGTAATTGGTTGACTAATTACCAAACATGGAAGTCTGTAGTCATTACAAATTTCTAAGAAAGTCTGTTTGAACTGCTTATGAACGTTTTCAAATTTTTTTAAGGCGGCCTCCATTATTTCGTACGGTCTGGCTCGTACTGTCATAGAGGCAACTTTGACAGTAGTGACAGTTCTAAATATTACTATGGCGGTATAATTCTATGGTATTAGAGCACCGTCTCTCCACAGTTTGTTGAATGACAGTGACATTCTCATCTATCATAATCTTTATAATATGTACTATCCTAAAAACTTTTCTTAAAAGAAAATATTTATTCCAAATTATCAAAATCCACTATAATATTTTTGTCAGCATTTATTTGTTTATATATCTCGCCTAATCTTTCTAAGTCGACTGGTTCTTCCACGTCTTGAATTTCTGGTTATTAGGCGTGGCACAAAATAACCTCTCTATAGTGAAAGAAAGGGTACGCTTATTTAAGCGCGGTTTAAATGCTAAGAATTCTATCTTACTACCTTTTTGGATATTACGAGGTACAATAGCAGGATTTTCTCTGGCTGGCAATGGGCTCACTGCTTTAAAACCACAGTCGATTTCTTGAACTATATCAATACATGTAGCGAAATCGTCATTGTGAATTCCTCTTTTAAACCTAAATTTAAAGTACTTTGTCTGTGTGTCGCTCCCTCGCTTCTGATACACTTAAGATGGATTTTAAAATGTTATCGGAACATTTTTGGAGTGAGAGGCCAGGCTTGAAGCGAAACTTTTAGCAGTGCTTGCATCAAAACTTTCACCTAAGGTACGGGATACTATTAAATCTTTAAACTTTTGAAGACTTTTTTTGGCTCAGTATACCCAGCTCTCGATTTCCGTTAACGGATCACCAAGGTCTATTGCATACAGGTAAAAGTCGCCATTTATTCACGTTAAATTTCTAGAATAAAATTGCCAAAATATCTAGTTCCAATAGTGACAACGAGTTGCGATGATATCGATACCATAAACTGTGAAACCTGTCCCCGATCGGTCATTTCAATGCACAAACATGGGTTACTGCCTATGCCACAGCGCACGTTGTTGTCTTGTATAGACTACGATTCTTTTCTATACTACCGTACGCGGGGGCTAGAAAAGAAAAGCCAAAAAAAGTCTTCGATTTTTAATAGTCGCTATTGTTTTCGCACAATAAGGCTTAAAAGCGAGTCTACTTTACGAGTTTTGCATAAATTATCGCCCTTGATCACGCTCGTCAAGCTGCAAGCTGTATCTTCACTTCCAGGCTTTTTACCGGAAGTTAGACCGGCTACCAGTCGACTGGCTTTTTTTCCGCAGCTAAGTTACTGCATATCTAACTCTGCATAGCAGGGCTGTGTGTTAGCGGCCTTATACGGCCTCGGGAGGCCGTATAACGCGGGTAACACACAGCCCTGCCATGCAGAGCTACTGCATAGCTGGCCAAGCCAGGTATTCATCCGACGATCTACTCAACAGCCCTACTCGGTCTACTGATGTTTAATTCTTCAATTTATTATATGTTTTGATATGCCCACAGACTTGGAGCCAAACGGTCTTTCAGACTACAATATATTCATTACAGGTGAAAAATCTGGTGCCTGAATTGAAAGAGTTATTGTTAGTTTCGCCGAATAGCAGTTCGTGTACACGACCAATGTCTCCTTGTAGTAAACGCACATTAGGGACCGTTCAGTTTTTACGGCCGGGGGGGGGGGCGGCAAAATCCAGGGGGGTCATCGTAATTTTGAAATCCGCGAAGGGGGGTCATTGCTTTTTCACTGGTAGGAAAGGGGGGTCACCACATTTTCAAAAACATAATACCAACAATAAAGTTCACTTTATGTCATGGCCATGACCGACCCTCTTTACTACACTACAATAAATTGACTTTATGTAATACCCCATGACCATCTTAAAGGCCAGATGCCTTCAGCGGCCCTGTCCAGTAAAGTTTACTTTATGCAATGACCATGATCGGCTCTCTTTTACCGGCAGGCCATCTTTGGTGGCCCTCTAGAATAAAGGTGACTTTACGTAATGGCCCATGACCCTCTTAACTAGAGGGCTGCCTTTGGCGAACCACTCTAATAAAGTTTAAGTTGTCTATGGAAATGAAGTTAAAAATTGCCTTACAGTTGTCCTAACTAAAAGAGGTTTCAATGGATGTGGCTGAGAAGTTTGTGCACTGGCATCTCTGCTACACGAATAAAGTGCGCCGCGTACCAGAGTTCAAATCCAAACCATGCTGGTAAATTTGACATATGGGTTTTGGTTATTTTTCAGCGCGGGGGGGGGGGGGTCATCAAATTCTTTCGTCTGACACAGGGGGTCATCTTTTTTCACGAAAAATGCAGGGGGTCTATATTTTTTGAACACCGGGCGACAAGATTTTGCCCCCCCCCCGGCCGTAAAAAACTGAACGGTCCCTTTGTTGAATTTTTACGTAGACGCTATATGTTGAATCGTTTGGATTTTTTGTCTTTTTTCGAGATTAAATTCAAACTGTAATTTCTTAGAACTACGTTTTCTTCAACCAAGAATTGCATACGTTCTTTGAATTCGAGCCTGGATGAGGCATTTTATGTGAGTTACATAGCAAGGAAACGTCCATCTCAGTGTCCACTTTGCTGCAGGCGGTGTGGTTCTACATTTTGTTTGATGCCGATCGATTTGCTTCTCTCCTGAATTACGCTATCCTGTCGGGCTATTAGTAGGCACAAAAATACTTTCTCGGCGGTAAAAACTGCTAGCCGGTGAGCTTGGAGTAGTGGATCCGCTCATCCCTACAATATGCCTATTCTGATGAACGGAGAACCCGGAACAAGAAACCGGAAGTACTAATTCTGCAAAGGCGATCAAAGTTGAATGGTTGATCCGACGATGGTCCAAACAATTTTGGGTGCGAAAAATTAATTTCACAAGCATGGCTTCTGACTTTAAAAAAATCGAGGAATAACAGTTTTATTCGCATTTTGCGAGTATGGTGAGCGCTAGCGCGAAAGCTGTCAGGGTCTCGCCTTCAGTGCAAGACATTTAAAAAACGAACAGCGCGTTACGTAAAACTCTTTCAATTTCCGATGCAAGTATCGTATCATTTAGTCACGTTTCCAATCGCCGACATTGATAACAACAAATATTTCTAGAAAACTTGTTCATTTTCCGATGCAAGCATCATATCATGTAGTCACGTTTTCAATTCCGACATTGATAAAATCGACTGTTCCTTTGAATCTCTTTCATTTTCCGATGCAAGTGTCGTATCATGTAATCATGTTTTCAATTCCGACATTGATAAAATCGACTATTCCTAGAAATCTATTTCATTTTGCGATGCAAGTATCGTCTCATGTAGTCATGTTTTCAATTCCAACGTTGACAAAATCGAACTATTCCTAGAAATCGCTTTCATTTTCCGATGCAGGTATCGTATCATTTAGTCACGTTTTCAATTCTGACATTGATAAAAAAATGACTATTCCTAGAAATCTCATTTTCCGATGCAAGCGTCGTATCATTCAGTCTTGTTACAAAGTCCTAATCACAAACAACTTAAACTAGAAACTAATTGTCTGTGATGTATGCAGTGTGAATAAGCCTTAGCAGCACATAAAAACACAGACCTTTAAAAGATAAAAATCAACAATACAGCAATGAAATTAATTGCTGTCAAAAGGGAAATTCTTCGAAAAAAGCACAGCCCATTCTGAACCGTCTTCCACCTTTGAACGTCGTTATAGATTACGTCTCAGTACTTGACCACATGTTTTCAGTGTCGTTTTAATGTTGAAAAATGATTGCGATGTCTCACAATGTCGACTACGATTGGGCGATATCCCTCCACATCAAAATTTAGTAAGTATATCCTTGAACGTTACGCTTACATGTACAAACTTTTATTCTCTTGAAATTGTGTATGAAAGTGCACTGATTTCCCCTCGGCCTTGGGCCCGATCAGGAGACGTTGCCCGGGTAACACACATCCAGTTTTGCTACATTACTTTCGAATGACCTTGAGATGGCAGGTAATCTCCAACGACTGGAGCAAATCAAACAGCAGACTTTGTTTATATACGATGTACATGTACATGTATTGTCTCGGCGATCATTTTCAATTACGTCATAGCACTGGATCAGTGGTGGGACAAAGGCCATCTCGATTGTAAAGTGTACAATATCGTGTTTGTAGGCGAGTCGCAAAACCCGGACCGAGACGAGACGAGACGAGACCAAAATGACCCCCCAGGCCAGGCGTTGTAAACACATCTGACACATCATGTATACAACACTACAGAAAGCTTGCAGTCTGTTGACAATGTCAAAGATCGATGCACAAAGCAAGAGATAGCACAATCAACGATTGGAACAACTGAAAAAGATTTGTTGAGGTTTTTCAACTTGAGTTCAAGGCGAGCTCGAAACATGCGAACTACAACGTAGGCATTTTGGCCTAAGTGATAAGCGCCAGATTCAGATTCTACTCTTATATCTACTGTGAGTTCAAAATAGGTAACCTTGTATTAGAAACATACATACAGGAGCTTAAGTAATCATTTTTTAGAAATTAGATTCACCATTTATAAACACATTAAGGGAAAGTAAACTGAGAGCCCATATGTTTACTTTTATTACAGTGGCTCTGCACCATTTTTCTACGGTACATTGCCGATAGTACATTCATGTTATGTGTGTGGAATCTGAGGCAGCCTCAGATTAAGATTCAGATTCGGAGAGATATGTAACCACTAACTTGTAACTACATGTGAAGAGAATGTACGAAAATGAACAAGCATAAGTCGATGGTAGGAGTGGGATATCACTTCTTTGACCACAGTCACTCGTGATCAGTCTATTCTGCTCGGCGTCTATGCCCCCATAGAAGTTTGTACATATGCCTGAGAAAAACCAAGTCAAGAAATCAAATGAAAATGGCTATTTCCTATGGGGATTATGCCACCATGTCATCTTCGACGTTTGATTTTACCGTGAAAAGTAGCAAGTTCATCTATCATGTAACCGTCGATGGTTCCCTATCATTCTCAAAATTCATACCTGGTACTTAATTTGATTCAAAAACGCTCGTTTCGTGTGATTTTCGGCCGAATTCGACGGACACATCGCTAAACATAGGCGTGAGCAACATCTGCAGTGTTGTATATATCCTGTATTTACAACGCCTGGCCTGAGGGGTCATTTGGTCTCGTCTCGTCTCGTCCGCGTTTAGCGACTCGCCGGGCCTGTATATATATATCAGCCTTGCCTTACTCATGGATGTCTGTGGATTCACCAGCACGAAAACAAGTTGCTTCGTTAACTCTCAACGATCCGAGTTCGTGTTACAGTCGGAATGATTTCAAATTGTTTGCGATCACATCGGTGTTTGACGCAAGGTTAATTCATTTAACAAATCAAAAATCAAAATAATCTTCACAAACAAGACAAATTAGCCTTTTAAGGGCTACCAAATTTGAAGAAAGAATTACGAGTAAAAGTTTTGAATGAATAAGACTCACACAATGATTTTGACTCACATAAAAATTGAACCGGCGATTATCAGAATATTACACAGGTTTTGGATGGACGCTAACGCGGATACATACGACACCAATTTTTACCATTAGGAAAACTTCTAGAAATGTAATGCTTATGACACATTCTGGGTACTCACAGCACGATGCGAGTATCGACTAGGGCGTCGTGTCCGGACGAGCAGGCCGATAATCAGACGACTCTTACACTACGGAAGGTAGACTTTCGATTTGATCGAACAAGGGAGATATATACAGACTGTTTCGGTGTTTGATAGTTATCGTACCTGAGCTGTACAAGCCTGCTAACAGTGTACGTGTGATTGTAATTAGTTTCGATTTTTTTCCATCAAATTCGATTCTCGGTATAAATACATGCATGAATGCGTCAAAAATGTCCCTGTTACCGTGAACATTTCTTTGGAATATCAACAATGTAACATTAATTTGCGACATTTTGGATTCTGGTTTTATCCTTTTCGTGGGGAAGTGGCCGGTACGCATTCAGATGACGATGATAGATATGCCGAGCATTTGCGCACGTGAAATGTTTTCATATTGTCAACAAATTGACCGGAAACACTGCTAACGTAAGTATCGCCATTTATCGAAGCAGTGCTGCTGTCATAATGCAGCCGAAAACACGTCGTTCGATGGCCAAGTACTGAAGTTTTTGGTCAAGTACACTGTAATCATCGATTTTCACACCATTCTACACAGATTCATTGCTAAAATAAGTATATCAAAGTTTGATCGGAAGCTCGGATGTCCAAAATCTTTTTACACAAATATACAACGCCAATAATTCAGCTGCCATTTTAGACAATACATTACGCTCTAGGAAATCTCTTACGTGCATAAAATGCCAAGTGATGATAACTTTTCATGACACTTTTACCAGAATACATCTTCCAAATAAAAGTCGCATGAGCAGTAGCAGCTAAACTTTAATTGGTAAACATTTTCCACTCTAGTACAACAATCGAACGCCGATTTTGAACACATGGTAGTATAGTTTACACACATTTTTATACATAAGAAATAACAATTCAAAAAATCATGATAAACAGCTCTCATCTACATTTATTGATACACCAGGCCTTTATTCGCAATAAAATGGCTCTTCATAAAAAAGAGAAGAAGACAGTTTACTTTGTCGCTCATACATGTACCACTGCACTAGACTCTTCGAGAGTTAAAATCCAAGATGGCGGATGATGCTGAATCAGGCGAGCGGGTACGCTGTCACCGATAGTGACTGCCGTCAACCACAAGATTACTACTGTCTATGATTGAAACAGAATTTGATTATATTCAGAGATAGAGAGAACAACTTTTACTCGGATAACAGTACGTTACATACATTTCTGAGTATAAAGAAAAATGTAAGAAAAGCTTCCAGGTACTCGCCTTTGCCAAGATCGCTATGGTGAAAACTTGTGCATGGCTGTGATGGTAAACTCAGAGGGCGGGGCAAAAGTAAACCTTCACAAAAGGTCTGATCGAACCAACTTGGTGTCATTAACACCTCACTTGCCACAATACCGCACGTTCTTTTGTTGTACTCATAGCAACTACTGTGGCAACTATTGTTCACTTACTGCAGTTCCCGCAAACGAGGACAAAGAAAATCACCAGCTAACAAAAGAGGTGTTACCACAAAGTTACTGCACCAGCAGTTACCGCAACTGCGCGACAAAAGCTACAAGTTATGTGATTCTGGTACTGTATGTCATGCATATCCACATTGATTTGTTTTGTGCTATGATCCAATATGGCCGCATGGCGGAATTTTTTTACGATTTTTAGCTCCCATATATGCATATGTATATATGCAAATAGGAGGTATGCCTAAAAGGTGGGAAAATGGTTGTCTGTCTGTTTGTGTGTATGTATGTACGTATCTACGTATGTATGTCCGTCCTTATCAAAAACATGAAAACCACAATACCTACCGTCTTTATATTTGGTACTGAGTGACATCCTAGGTTGGAGATGTGATATTGTTCAAATCAAAATGTTTGGATCAAAAATATGCAAATGAGGTACAAAAACATGAAAATCTGTTTAGACGCTGCAACTCAGGAACCAGCGGGCAGAATGTGTTGATATTTTGTGCATAGATAGGTAGCACCAATCCTTTACAAATGTTTTAATTTTACAGGGATATCTTTAATTTTTGTATTTTTAAGATTTTCTTTTTCATTTTTCGGTTGAACAACTGTTTTCTCCAAAAATACACTGATGTTGAAGAGTTTTAAAACTTGCTTTTACGGTTACTATAGATAATCCATGTATCTTGTATGTGTTTGAATGATGATTGTATTGGTTGTTTGATATTAAAGATATTTTTGAATTGTTGGCTTAACAACAGAAGGTTCAGAATTTTTAAAACTAATTGACAGTGGGATTGCTCTTTGTTAACTACTTGTGGGTACATTACATGGAGAGTGTAATTCTCAAAGGGAGGAAACACACAAATGGAAAAAAGTTAAAATTTGGAAAGTCAATTTTCTTGGTTTATTTTTAACTGCGTCATTGCTACTTATGCAAGCTCTGCCTATTTTCTATTGCGTAATTGCTGTTACGATGATAGTGTAGCACCCTAATTGTTGCATGGTGGAAAGATGCATATAACGAGGGAATAGTAACAATTAATGTAATAGCCAATTTGCCAGCCCATACCATTGTCTGTAACATAAAGCCCAGTCAAAATATGGTTAGACCCACAACAAATTGCAACAGAATTTTTTTCTTCAGAATGTATTTTTGAGAGGTACCCAGAACAACATTTGCATAAATCAAATATGGCTGCCAGCCGTCCTACAAAATAACATAATTGGCCATATATATCACATGTTAAACATCTATTTCAGTGATTTTAAAGTCTGACACTACTTATTTGGCACTGGGAATCGTTTTGGAGATATAATGTTGCGTATAGGGAGTTGTTTAATTTGCATAATTCCAATATGGCGGCTAACGTTCCTAAAACATACATTTACTACGTATTAAACAAGCTATTTGAGTGATTTTAAAGTTAAAAGTATATTTCTTTGGCATGGAAAAAATTTTGGAGGTAAAATATTTTACACAGGCTCTTTTTTAATTTGCATAAATCCAATATGGCAGCCAACATTTATACGAAGGACATTTGCGGCCATATACCACTTATTAAGTAAGCTGATTCAGCGATTTTAAAGTTTAAATATACTTCTTTGGCATGAAGAAACACTTTTCAGCGTTTCGTCGTTTTTAAAGGCATTTTAAAAATTTGCATAAATTAAATATGGCTGCCAAATTAATGCGCCATTGCTTAGTAGCTTTTAATATGAATAAGGCTTTGGTATAGTTTATAGCATTAAGAACCTATCGAAAAGAAACTAAGTCCTGGACATTAGTGTTTTAAATGGTAGTTTTTCTATATATGACGACTATTAATGATTATTAGCTGTCTAATATTTTTTTCTGAATGACATTTGATTCACTTTTATATGACATTAAGTTGTATGGGTGTTAACACTATAGAGTGTCAAAACATGTAATCTTTTAAATTTACTGTATAAAGAAAATACATTTACTGAATGTTTAGTTTTTAATTTAGACTGAAGCTCCTTGTTATGGACGAGTACATCTGGAAGTACATGTGGAAAAATGACACTGTGTATTATAAGATTTAAACAAATGGTCTGATAGTAATTGTGTTTGCTGATGTTATTCAAAGTTAAGACATTCGGTGGGATAGTGAGTTTTAGTGATTTCTGTGTGTATTGTCTATGTTTCTCTTATGCGATAACGAGTGGTTTGGAAATAGATTCTTGAAACCTTTCTTAAATCCACACCACTTTTCAGTCAGGGCTTGTTTGATTATCTATAAAGTTCTGATGTATGGACTTCATTGTTCTGAAAAATAGACTCTCTTCCTTGGTTTCATTTGCTACTTTTCGTTCAACTTGCCTTCTTGCTTTACGCACTTTTCCTCAGAGGATATGTTCTATTTCCCGTTTTTTGTATTGTCAGTCTTGTCAGTTTTTCACCACGGTGTGTCACTTTTTGTGTAGAATCTTTTTTTGTTTTGTATGTTCTAATGTTCCCCAATGTTTAACTTTAAATGAGGCCCTTCAATGTTGCCCTTGCGTGACATGGCTTTCTGAGTGTTAACTGGAATGCATCAGTTGCTTTTGTGTGTTCCGGTGGCAAGAATTTTCTTTGTTGTGTTGGTGACCTTTATAATAGACAATTGGGCCTGAATATGTTATTTCTTGAGAAGAGTCTCAACCGAAAATTTAAAAGTTGATGCATTTTGTTGAAGATGTTCGATTGAAATCCATTGAGCTCGTGTTGCATGCCAATAAAGAAATACTCCATCTCAGAATTTCAGCCAAAAGATATCTGTTACGCATGTTGCTGTTTTATTCTTATTTATTTTCTGTATCATGAAATGCTATATCAGCTATATTTCCTGTGAAGCTGGAGATCCAATATAGCACCGTCCCAAATATTTTTCTTCAGAATTCATTGTTAAATTCAGACCTGTTGTTTCTCTAATTTATCTCTAGCATGGCTGGCACATATTAATTGTGGTTTTCTGATCATGTAATCGTTTGGTAACGTTTCTAGATTTAATGCCCTGTTAACTGAGTCAAATGCTTCATTATTTGATGTACTAGTAACTTCCTTTACTCTCCGTCGAATGTTACAAAAGCCACATTGTTCAGAACTTTGATTTTCGCAATTTTCTGTATAAATCTGTTTGTGTGTGTTATGTTTTTTTGTAGTTTTCCACAATTTGTTTCGAAATTTGAAAAGTTAGACCTCAGAGTCCACTTATCGAGCGCCGTATGAACTTCGTGCTTTTACTGTTTAATAGACTAAGATATTTATGTGATAATCGATGTGTTTTTTATCATACATTTTGTTGTTAGGTTGTTTATTTCTTCTATTGTTCGTTTTGTGCCATCTGCTGTTGTTAACTTTGTCTGGTATCGCCGCTTTCCCAGTTGTTGTTGACATTTCCTTATGTTATCATCAGCATCTAGAGCTGCTGTTCCCCTATATTTATCAAATGTTTAATAGCCATCTTCTTATTCTAGATAAGAATTAACAATGCCTTCCGTTCTGTAACATTCGACGGAGAGTAAAGGGAGGTACTAGTACATCAAATAATGATTCTGAAGCATTTGACTCAGTCAAACAGGGCATTAAATCTGGAAACGTTATCAAACGAATACATGATCATAAAACCATGATTAATATATGCCAGCCATGCTAGAGATACAGTAGAGAAACAACAGGTCTGAATTTGACAATGAATTCTGAAGAAAAATATTTGGGACGGTGCTGTATTGGATCTCCGTTTTTGGTTTTTAAAGGGAGTTTTCACAAGTGCCGGTTACTTAGCTTTGAATTGGTTTTCTAAACTTTATGTTATCTATTGTTCTGTGGGGTCCATTTTGATTTCAGTATGAATTGGAGTTCCATGGTTTGTTTAAGTCTCATAATATATCGAAGTGTCATTTTTCCAGATGTACATGTTTGCATCGTGTAACAGTTGGATTCTTTTGGGCTGACTAGGTGTTCGGATGAATTTTAAGCCTTTGCTAACATGCAGTTTTCAATTTTTGACAGTTTGTGTGTTGATAAGGTTAATGAATCTGACATTGTTTGCAACAACAATAATAATAATAATAATAATAATAATAATAATAATAATAGTAATAATAATTTATTGTTTAAAGACCACTATACATCTTGTCTCAGTGGTCTGTACATTACAGAAAATTACTGGAAGTAATACAAAATAACTAACAGAGGAAAGAGTGTAATTAAAAACAATCGATAAAATCAAGCAAGCTAAAATCTAGTCTAAAGGATCCAACCAAAAAACAGCAAAGAAATTAATTTAAAAAATTTCACAAAAATGATAACAAATAAATAAGCTATAAAACATGCAGGTAAAATTATATCCAAGTCAACAATGCTTAGTTTTAATTTGTATTGTGGCCTGAATTATTTTTTATCACATTATTTTTGTATCTGGAGTTTTATTAGCTTTGTTTTTTTTTACTGCAGTTTTGCTGTTATATGTGACGACTTCTTGCCTATCATCTAGGGGGATCTACTAAAGATGCACTCGTCCATAAGAAGAGCGTTCAGTCTTAATAAAAAACTAAAGATTTTGTACACGTTTTTTAAATCAAAAACCCAGTAAACATTACAGATGACATGTTTTGACAAAGTACAATATTAAACACCCCTACATTATACAAATAATGCCGTACACAGATACAATCCAATGTTACTTTCAGAAAGAGAATATGTTCGGATGACTAACAATCATTTACTGTTTTCATATGCAGAAAAATCACAAAATTATTATAATCGCATGACTTTCATACATCTGAATAATAAAAGCACATCAGCATATACTTTTTTAAAATCGAAGTCTGCCAAATTCGCTTTAACATTTTTTTTCAAAATACAGTACATTTATGGAGTATTTTAACATATTCAGGTACCACAAACACCTATTGAAAAACAAACTTAATCCTGAAATTGATCGTTACCATAAAAAAAATTATAGCATACTTTTCACATTTTCAAAAATAAATGTCCAAGGACTGAGCAGTTTCTTCTTGATAGATTCCTAGTGCTAAAAACTATACCAAAACCTTATTTATATTAAAACCTATCAAACATTGGGACATTAATTTGGCAGCCATATTTAATGTATGCCAATTATAAAAGCGCCCTTTTAAAACATTGAACTACCAAAAGTGTTTCTTTATGCCCAAGAAATATATTTTAACTTTAAAATCACTGACATAGCTTATTTAATACGTGGTACATCATCCCAAATGTCTTTTGTAAATATGTTGGCCGCCATATTGGATTTATGCAAATTAACAAAGTCCCTACTCAAACCATTGTATCTTTAAAATTGTTTGTCTGTGCCAAAAAAATGAACTTTTAACCTTAAAATCACTGAAATAGCCTGTTTAATACATAGAATATGACCGAAAATGTATTTTTTAAGAATGTTAGCAGCGATTTTGGAATTATGCAAATTATCAAACTGCCTATATGCAACATTATATCTCAAAAATGATTCCCCGTGCCAAATTAGTAGTGACAGATTTTGAAATCACTGAAATAGCTTTGTTAAATGTGTGATATATTGCCAATTATGTCATTTTGTATGATGGCTGGCAGTCATACTAATAATAATAATAATGATTATTATTATTACCCTTAATCATATTAATATTACAATTCAGTAATAAATGTACATCTGAGCTCTGCTGTGATAAAGGGTAAACGGAAACGGAAAATACCAAATACTAGTCTAGTCTATTCTCAAAGCCACTTTATGTTAAAACAAGAAAAAGAAGAAGAAACAAGAAAAACTGAAGTATATCGAGGGTAGTGTAACACGAAAGTAGCTGGACTGCAAAGTAACCTAATTGTAACAAAGTAACTAAGTAAATAAAAGAATAACTACATAAATAAATATATAACTAAATAGACACATTACGAGTAAGTAGAAATACGTAAAAAGAAAACCATAAAGAACGTATAGAAAATATAATATTTAAATACATATATGTAAAGTTGAATATAACTCTTCTTCACTTAAAACACTAATCGTGTAAGAGTAGACTTGAAAGTGCTAAGTAACTAATTAAGTTAATAAGAACAACTACATAGGTAAATAAATATATAACTAAATAAATACATTACGAGTAAGTAGAAATACGTAAAAAAATGTATAGAGAAATATATATATTTAAATATGATTGTCATGAAGTTGGGTATTTGTGGGATAAGTTAGCAAACAAAAACCTCCAAGGGAACGAAGTTCTCCTTCTTCATGGAGCAATCACATGTCTCAGAATTAAGTGGCCAAAACCATTGCTGGTTGAGCCAGTGTTTAAAGATGAGTACGAATATGTGTTTTTTAATTGTAACTTTCGACCCTCCCACAACGCTATTATGAAAGAGAATATGACTTTACTGGACAATAGTCTCCTACATATAGCCTACCATTTAAGGTAGCCATAGACACAAAAACACATGAATTCCAGTTCAAACTTCTTCATCATATTCTGTACACAAACTACGATCTATCTAGAGGCATGGACCAATCACCGCTCTGTTCATTCTGCCAAAACAGCAACGAGACACTAGATCATCTTTTCTACACCTGTAAATTCACTGAGACCTTCTGGAACGAGTTTAACAGAGTTTTCGAGGAATCTCTCAGTTTGATCACGAGACATAACTTAAATGAAGTGCTCTTTGGTGTTGACGGTTGCTCTGATATTCATAATCACTTGCTACTGATAGCCAAAAGACACATCTATGCCATGAAAATGAAACAGAGTAAACCACACTTTGCAGCATTTATGTTGCCAGTGAAATTCAACTACCATCTAGAGTATGAAATAGCTCTGGAAAAAGACAAATTAGAGATATTGCAGCAAATGGATTTCAATTTTACACAAAATTGTAGATAACTAAGCACTGTACTTCAATTTAATTTAAGTTACTGTTACTAAAGAAAATGTTACCAATAAAACAACTTTAATACAAAAAAATTTGGGTATTTGTGTAATGCCAATGAATGTTTATAAAAAAGATCAACCAATGTTTGATTGTACCAGGTGTATAAGTAATACTTTGGCAACTTATGATTATCTGAAAAACCCAAAAGCTTCTTAAGGTAAAGGGCGACGAATTCGGACGCGCACACGCTTTAGAACGTTTCTGTGCAGTTTTAACTCCAGCCTGCCGCAAATGGGTTATTTTGTAGCATGTATTTAACATCACCTGTCATTGTTGAAATTGCGCTTTTACCTAATTTTTTGACCAACTGTCTTAGAAATACGTGTGACCTATAACCTTGTCATATTTTGACCCCTAGGAAGCTCTTTTATATTCAATATGAGCGAAAAATTAACATTTCTCTCCCTTTGACATGGCGCAAATTACCAATTCACCTGGAGATATTGTAAAAAGTAGCGTGGTGACACCCTTTTATTAAAAGTGTAAACTAAAAGGTATTATGTCAGGATTTTATTCGCCAAGTTTGGTCAAAATGACACCATTCAAAGCGACAGGAAGAAAGTTCGAAAATTATGTAGTGATATAATTTCGATATCGTCATTTTGTAATCGATACTTATGTTAAAATTTCTTTACAAACATCATGAAAACAATACATTCGATAGATATGGATCTTAAGTCTTGGTATTTATCAAAAATAACTCATTTGCTAAGCGTTTTATAATTGCTTTCTTTAGTTTAAGTGAATTATATCATTTTTATTCAATTCTAACGACGCCATTTTAACGTCCGTTTCCATGGAAACGAGCTTGGTGACCCCAACTTTTTATTTCATTTTTGCACTTGCACAACTTTCAAGAATATTTGTGCAAAGTTTCAAGAAAATGACACCACAACCTAATTTTTACGTAATTCGTAGTCCTTCACCTTAAGGTAAACACCTGGTAATATTTTAATCCTGTAATCAAAGTGCATTGTTTCATGATTTCTTAGAAGCTGATCTGATGATGATCAGCTTGGATAATTGTAAGCTGCCTGTGCCTCTGGATAAAACACAAAAAGCCAGCATCAGTTCAGGAAGTTCTTGGCCTAGCTGACGATTATGTTACAAATAGAGGAGGCATCAAACTAAATTTTAAGTCTGAGACCAGTTCTTATAAACAGGGGGTGAAACTCAGCAACCAAAATAGTTATTCGGAACCAAAAGTGGGAGAGAGGGATAATCGCCAGGATAATGGAAATTTCTCTGGTAAGTGTTTTAACTGCGGAAAAACTGGGCATAAATCGGTACAGTGCCCCTATAAAACTACTAGAGCTGAAGAAAAACCTGTCCTAATGTGTAAAGATTCTAACGCCAATGTTAAGGTCCAGCTTAGCCCGTACGAAACATTTGGTACAATAAATAGACAGAAAGTTCGAATCTTACGTGATACAGGCTGCACCCAGACAATTGTTAATCAGAAATTTGTAACCCCTGAATTTTACACAGGTAACTCAGTTACAATCAGCGGAATTGATGGTATTCCCAGGGAATATCCATTAGCTAGAGTTTTCTTGGAGTGTGAATACTTTTCAGGTTGGATATGTGTAGCTGTTCACTCGAAGTTAGGGAGGGATATTTCATTGGGCAACGAGATAGGTAGTGCATGGGATGACTATTTCTGCGCTCAACACATTAGAAACATACAGGATACAAATGAAACTTTAATAGTTACACGTAGCAGGCAAAAGAGACCAGATGAACAAGCTAAACAGAAAGAACAAGACATAAAAAGCACCAGAGTGAAGAGTATACAAATTATAAATGATCAGGAGATAAAAGAGGAACTTCCTTTGAATACAGATAAAATAAGCTCAACAGCTGTCACTGACTGTCAGAAGACAGCACATGCTCATACAGGAGATAGAGCCCCACTTAATATACTCCCAACTATCGATGCCCACTTCAGAAGAATATGCATGGATATTTAGGTCCCCATCCCGGAGACGAGACAGGGAATGGCTAGAGAAAATGAAAGATAATTACAGCCATTTGTTACGTACGTTAGTTACTACAACTACAGCATTACCCCTTCAGTGTTTAGCACAGGCTAGGAATTTGCAATAAGAATTCAGACGCATTGTGATGAAGAATATAAATGATGTTCAGCTACAAGAAGTTACTCTTTGAGTAGATATTAGTCTGGGTTTTTTTATATTAGTATTTTGTAACACATGTCAATCTCCTTGTTGATCTATTTGTGGTTCACTCATGTATTGTACCATGGTTAGGCGTAATAATTTTTAAATGTGTTCAAGTTTATTTTTAAAGACAGTAGCAGTGGACAATGCCTGCTTGCTAAGATTGTCATCATCGACAAGAATAAGGAAAAGCAAACAATCAAACAAAGCACCACTTTGATTATTGAAGCGGGGAGGTGTCACAGTAATTGACATTAAGGTGGTTGGAAAGGCTATTTTTGCACCAATTCTTTTCTCAGAGTTAATGTCAAGTTTCAAGTGTTAGAATCAAGATATTTAGTTCAAATTTTCAGGAT
>LD350773.1:93254-107354 GCA_001465055.1 Ptychodera flava
GTTGATCATAATACTTTCAATGAAGTTGCAAACATGTGGCAAAGGTTCAAATTTACACATAACTGTATGAAACACGTGAGCATTTTCAGTTCATATCTGGTTTTTCAAATGAACATGGAATAACTTCTGAAAGTCGGTGGCAATTGACTGTAATAGATATTATGATCGATATATCGAAAGGTCATTCATCGTCAGATCACACTCTGCCATTTCATGGTCGTTGGCAGTCATTCATGGTCATAAAGAGTGGACAAGAAAATCAAATTTGTAGTCATGTCATTTGTGGTCATTTTTGTTTTCATCTATGATCAATTTATTGCTGTTTGTGGTCATTTGCAGTTGATTGTCATTTGTGGTCAAATCATGGTTATGGTAGTCTTTTTGGTCAACCATTGTTGTTTGTTCATAGCTAGGAGGTCAACTTGTGGTCTTTGGCACTAATATTCAACATCATTGATAATAAAATACAAATATAGCTTATACAGAACCAGCATAGTAAGTAGTAAAACACAATGTAAACAAGATGTGTAGGATCAGTTTTATTTATTGATATTCAGTATCTAACCATGAAATCATACTACAGACCCAAATTCATACCAGACCACAGATACTCAGCGAAATTGAACTAACTACCATGTGACTAGCACATGTTGAAACTGTATCATTAAAAAACTGCAGGAAGGATAATTATCAACAACTTAGTTGCCTCCTAAGTAGCAGTGTTTCTGTATTGTGATAATATTTGTGTACTGACAGATTAGGGATCACTGCAGTCATTCTTCCTTTGTTTGGGCCTTTGAATCCATCCTCACCCCATTACTCTGGAATCTGCTACTCCCCCAACTCGGCCTTGCAGGATGGATCACAACATCACAATCTGTTTGGGCGTCTCATTGTTGAGTTGCTGCACATCTTTTAAATCTAAACTGCAAGGCATGTGCTTCATGAACCAATCTTTACCTGAGGTAGAACAACCAAAACAGAATTTCGAGAGATTGAAAATATATTTCAACTTCATATGTAACTCTGATACATTACAATGTAAAATATGCCACGAAAAATTATACTTTGTGTTGAATTAATAAATCTGCAAGTTTACTTTCTTCTGATGTCAAACTTTATCAGTTGACTATGTGCAACCGTTGTACATATAGCTTTCTCCCACTCAATGGGCGATTGAAACACTGAGCTGGGTGAATTGTCTTGTCAATAATCATATAGAAAAATTACAAGAAAAATATGGTAGCTGCAGTTTTGGCTGCCATGATCTATGTACTTCATAATTTTTTTTTGCATTGATTCAAGGAAATTTGGCATAGATGCAGAAGATATGTATATGTGTATCCAGGACGTGTTGCATTTTTGTGATAAAAACTATTTTAATGTCATTCTATAAGAACATATCAGAATTATACCTTTGTAAAATCTTGGTTGTTAGCATACTAGTATTTCAATGTCTTGATTGTAATGTGGTGTATACATTAGCTCCCTAGTGTAGATTTTTGTAGATACACAACGCTGAAATAATGATGAAGTTTTGCCCATACACAAGATGAACAGTTACTAGTAGATTTCACAATACAATCATAAACTCAGAAACCTACTGGCAAAGATAAACTTTGTCTGTTTTACTTCTATCTGCACTTCCACGATCATCAATACCAGCAGCAACTTTGGAAAACATGCAAAACTAATTACATAAGAGACGTGATAATGTTGGGATAAACTTCAGCATTTTTACAGTGCTGAAAATGCAGGCACACTAGATGCAGACAGGACATTATACGTCATGTGATCGGATGCCACCAAATCGACCACTAATCATCTAACAGTGATAGTCCTTGCCGTGACACGTTCTCCTCACAGATCATTACTCCTTCCATAGCTATAGACACTGCCTTACCTTGGCCACTCATGATTACATCTCTCCATGTCCCCATCAAAGGGGGCTATGCATGCAAGTAACTTGTTGACACAGTAATCGGAAGTGATGCAAAATTAAGAAACAATAGTAGATGTTATATCATTATTTCCAAACAAAGTTTCAAGTACTGTATTTTTTACAAAATATTAACTGCATCATCCTGCACCTTCTGAGGGAACATACCTTCTGTCGATGGTTAATGAGAACACATGTTCAATCTTTGGTAAGAATAGCCGAACTGTGAGTGTGCAGTCTCCTCTTACAGTGCACACGGTTTGGAGAGGCATTGAATAGCGCCCTCAATGCTGTACTTTTCATTTGTGCTTGGGTATTAGGCACATGTAAATCTATAAACAACCCCAGGATTTTACTGATTTGCATTTATATTCAGTTGAAGATTATGATGCTGAAGGTGGAAGAGAAGTGCGAAGTCATTGTCATAGGTAGAATGATAAAGTATCTTGATCGACAAGCTTGAAAATTAGTGAGATAATTCATTTTTCTATTTGAGTGGAAAATTGAAGTGTAATTTTAACTACTACTTTCTGCATGATTTTTAAAACTGTGATGCTGATTACTTCAACATTGTGGGCAGTGAACATTGACATCTTTAAATAGAAAGGATACAATTATATGGCTGTTCGGAAGAAAACAATTTACTATCATGGTTATGCTCTGTCAGTTTTTGCAGAAACATACAGTACATGAAAGTTTATTAAATGTGCTTTTAGGAGTTATAAGTCAACATTAAATATCTTACAAATATTTCAAATGCAAATGTAAGCCAAATAATCCGTTTTTTTATCACGTACTGTGAATACCTTTTAATATTTCATTAGCTATAATAACTCATGTCACAGTAACTATAAGGGTTTACCAGTATGTATTGTTTTAGTATGACTTATGTGAAGTTGTCAACATGTAGAGATGCAGTGAAAGCCACACGTGTTGCAGTCACAGATATCAATGACATTACACTCATAATTTAAAGCAATGGCTTGATCAAGAATTGTGCAGTTTGTGACAACGTGTTTTACAAATAGAAATACAACTGTTAACAGATAATTTCACTGATGAAAATGTATTTATATTGAGACGCTGCAGTATCCTCAGCAAATGTAGATTTTAGAGATAGAAGCTTACATCTGTGAACAGAAACATATGTTTCCTGGTACGGAACTTAGCTTATAACCAATAGCAATACAACTTGTCTGTATATTTTCATAAAAATTGTTTCGCTTTAATTAGGCCTATTAGGTGATTTCCTGAACAAGTTTTATAATGTCAAAGACTCTCCTTTTCTTCTTGTGAGAACCAGCCTTCATGATTTACTTTCTGGATTTGGAGACAAGTACTTTAGTGTCATATGATATATGTGTGCGTACCGGTATGTGTGTGACTTATTTGTGGAACATTGTGATAAATGGCTTGGTGCACCATATCTTATTTACTGAAGTGTGCTTTTTAAGTTCTTCAATATTGAACCTCCCAGGGAACACATTCTATATTTACTCTTCACTGGTAGATCTTTCCATTTAGCCATTGATGTTGAAAAGTTCAGTACTCACAGGCTTTTCTTTAATAAATAAATGAAAGAACAATAGAATCGAAAATCAGTAAGCTGTTATCTGTTTTTACATGTCTTTATGTAAGCTATCCATTAAGGAGACAATAACTTTTAATAATCCTTTCATTATTTCCATTCTATAAAAGAACATTTGCCTGTTTCTCCTCCTTTGGTATGTTGAGGTATATAGTATTAGACTTATCAACATACATTTTGTGCATATATGTATAACTTTTCTTGTTCACGGATGAATTCCAGTCCAGACTGAAAGTGAGTAGTAAACAATAATATCGGACATTACTCACATGCAGGCTTTTTTGACAAGCTCATCATCATGCATTCATCCCCCATTTTTCAGGAGCAGAAACTGAATTTTACAGAACAACATGTACCAAGTGCAAACAAAAATAATATAAAGAACAGCAAAAGTTACAGCAAATAGCTTTAAACTGTGCAATTCTCATCCCCATACTCCCTGCATTATGTTTATTATGACAACTGAACTTTGCATATAACATCTCTATATAGAGAATACCTCTGCAACATTAGCTACAGGGGCTGCATTGGTAAATGTCATTTTTCAAATACTATTGTTGCTCAGAGATCAGCTTTATATTTCCTATGACAGCACAGTCTTCAAATACATTTTGTCACCTACATGGAAGCAAACTTTCAAACGGCAAGGAACAGATGTTTCCTAGACAAAACTTGTGAAGAATGTATGCAAAAAAAGCAAAGCTCTCATCACTATTTGAACAAAACTGAAGTGGGTGATCACTGCAAACCCACTGCATAAAGCAAATTTGACCTTTTTTCCTGCATGCCAGAGGTACTATGTAAAATATGATATTGAACGAAAACCATAATTCTTGTCTATATATAAAGTCTCACATATACAGGGAAGTAATGTAGCAGTGCTCAGCTTGACAGTTTGAGCCACTTATAAGTTATAAATCCATAACCTTGTGTCCACTTGACTTGGCAGTGCTGTATGTAGCAACATTGCTGGATTCCACACACTTGGCAGGACAATGGCTGTGGAATAATTGCTGGGCACCAAAAAATCGATAGGATGAGAAGTTGTCAGAGAGGCTCTAATCTTTTATCAATCCTCGTCATGTCCTATAAAATCAGTGAAGCTTAAGATTCGCTGATTTTCCAAGACATGTCAAAGAATTTTGAGAGGAAAACACCAAAAATTATTCAATCTTAAGGGCTTTTCCTGAGCAAATACGTTGGTTGTATTGCCAAGAGAACAAAGGGATATGCTATAATTTCTGATGAGATGAATCATGAGGGAAAGTCCAAAGGTAAATAGTAAGCTCACAGGGCATATTGCATTCAAAGTCATATAAAAAGATGAGGGTGGAATTTAAAACATCAAAAATTGTCTGAAAAATACAGTTTTGTGGATTTTTGTATCGTTATACAAAATTGAAATAGATCATCCCTATGGAACTTCATATCAAATTTCAAGGCAATCTGACTAGTGGTTTCAGAGGAGGCCTTCTCACAAAAATAGTGTCATTGACACTGTCCTCCCTTTTTACAGAAATACTAAGTACTAGTACACACATGACATTGAAATACTAAGGACTGGTACACATATGACATTGCATTCCTACAGAATGATTACTGAGACAATTCCACTGCAAGTGCAAATCAATTTTATACCCCAGCAATATGAAATGCTCCACCTCATCATGACCTTTGCATCTACTTTAAAAGTGATGTGATAAACAGTTTCAAAGAAGAGTTTTTGACCAAAAATTGCCCAAAAATACAAATATGAAAATTTCACTATGATTTCAATTGATCCTAGTTTGGTCATCCTTGGGAACCTGTAAACCAAATTTCAAAGCAATACCACTAACAGTTTTAGATAATTTTTAACAAAAATGGAAAATAGCAAAAAATCATTAAAAACAGAAAACAGCCAATAATGGCATCATCTATATGGCTAAATCTGTGTGGCCTAAGGTAGTAAATAACCAAGTATGACAATGATCAGATGAGCAGTTCAGTGCTTGATTTTTACCCATTTTAACATTTTTTGTACCTCATTTGAATTTTTACGATGCTGACATATTCATTTTAACAATGGCACATCTACATCATATATAGCACCACTACACCAAAAATCCGCTTGACACGTGCAGGTGTTCTCAAGATTTTACTGTGGAGGGTCATAAATACATACATACATACATACATACATACATACATACATGTACCCACATACCTACATACATGTATTTTTACAGCATGTTACCTCCCACAGCAGACCAACCTATATAAATATCAGCTTGTTCCACTTGATACTGCTGTTTGTAATAATATAAACAAGAGTTAACTACATTCTAATTAAAGTAAACATGCCTTGCTTATCAAGATCACATCATAATTAAAACATCATGTCTGTCAGCTTATAAAGAAACTTCAGCTGTCACTGTAACTTTTCTTTACCAGCATTTTCATTCTATTAACCAAGGATATTTTAACTCACAAATTACCATTGCTCTTTTTCACAAATTAAGTCAGTCCTGATGAATGTGTTGAGACTGTAGTTACTCAGATAAAGCACACTGAAGAGACAAATGTTTGTAAATTAAGAAGTTCAAGCTCATCAAAAGCATTATAAAGTATCATATAACACTTTCACTGCACAGTTTACACAGATTGCATAATTGCTATAAATAGCACAAAAGGAATCCTACAGCCTAGATTTACCGTAAAAACCCCATCAATTGTACCACTCTTTTTATTCGACCTCCGTATATTTTCCTCAAAGTGTAATTTATTTTATCCTTATCAAGTCAACCATAAATGGAAATTGGTACTTTCTCAATCTCTATTCAATTGACCAACCTATCATGGCAAACTTCTTTCAGCGTTTCTTCTAGATAGCATACACACAATAGTACATGTATGGTACAGAATACTAGTATGTCTCCCTTTGGGTTTCATTAAAGTTGCCTTTGGTAAGCATTTCACTTATGAACTACTGGTGTGTATCAAAAAGTAGAACTTTCTAATAATGCTACACTCAAATTATTTCAGCTTTGTTGATTTCCTAATTAATTCAATTATTTAAAATCGTAATTATTTTTTTCTGGTCAAATTGATAGCGTTTTTACAGTACATGAGTTACATATATACAATGTAAGTCAAATTCAGTTAAAATATCAATTACCTCACAAAGCTTCTAGAAATGCATCATTCCTATAAATCACACCTCAGCCTGGAACAGCACAATCATACTCTGCTCATAACAAAACCATTCACACAAGCAGTACTTGAATTTGGATGAATGACCTACTATATTTCACCTGTGTACCACATTTGAAACATTGAATTACCAAAAAATATGCAAATTTCGTCTTGAGTTTACCAAGTCATCTTCAGGTCACTCCTAGGAATCTGCGCACACAATTTGAAAGTAATGGCACACATAGTTTTCAAAGAAGATTTTTTTACCTAAAAGGGCAAAAATTGCCCCAAACAAACAAATATGCAAATTTCACCATAATTTTGATGAATCCTACTTTGGTCATCACAAGGAGCCCACACACCGATTTTTAAAGCAATCAGACCATTGGTTTCAGAGAAGTAGATATTTTTTACTAAAAAAAAAAAAGAGGAAAATCTCATTAAAATTAGAAAGTAGCCAATATTGACATCAAATTAAAATGGTTAAGGTGAAGTACAACGAATTACGTCAAAATTAATTTGTGGTGTCATTTTCTTGAAACTTTGCACAAATATTCTTGGAAGTTGTGCAAGTGCAAAAATTAAATAAAAAATGGGGGTCACCATGCTCGTTTCCATGGAAACACATTAAAATGGTGTCGTTAGAAATAAATAAAAGTGATATAATGCACTTAAACTAAAGAAAGCAATTATAAAACGCATAGCAAATGAGTTAATTTTAATAAATACCAAGACTTAAGATCCATATCTATCGAATGTATAGTTTTCATGATGTTTGTAAAGAAATTTTAACATAAGTATTGATTACAGAATAACGATATTGAAATTATATTACTACATAATTTTCGAACTTTCTTCCTGTCGCTTTGAATGGTGTCATTTTGACCGAACTTGGCGAATAAAATCCTGACATAATACCATTTAGTTTACATATTTAATAAAAGGGTGTCACCACGCTACTTTTTACAATATCTCCAGGTGAAATGGTAATATGCGCCATGTAAATTGGAGAGAAATGTTAATTTTTCGCTCATATTGAATAAAAACCAGCTTCCTAGGGGGTCAAAATATGACAAGGTTATAGGTCACATGTATTTCTAAGAGACTGGGTCAAAAAATTAGGTAAAAGCACAATTTCAACAATGACAGGTGATGTTAAATACATGCTACAAAATAACCCATTTGCGGCAGGCTGGAGTTAAATCTGCGCAGAAACGTTCTAAAGCGCATGCGCATCCGAATTCGTCGTACTTTACCTTAAATGAGTGTGGCCTAAGGTACCTAAAAACCAAATATGACAATGATTAGACGGGTAGTTCCAGAGTTCTTGATTTTTGACCATTTTTGCCTTTTTCTACCTCATTTGCATATTTATGAGACTTGCAAGTTCATTTTAACAACAGCACATTTACACCACATATGGCATCACTACATCAAATATGAGCTTAACCCCTGAAGCGGTTCCAGAGCTTTTGATATGGATGGACAGATCTAGACATCCATACATACCGGTACATACATACAGCCAGCTCACATACAGAATTTTTTCAACCATATAACCTCCCAGTTGCCATATATGTATGGAAAATGGGAGGTAAAAACAGAAAAAATTGGCCAAAATTCAATATGCAATTTCCAGCATTATTTGAACAAACCTTACTGATGTCACTCCAAGGAACAACAATGCCAAGTTTCAAACTAATTGGACAGGCAGTTTAAGAGAAGATTTTTTAACCAACAACAGGAAACATTGCCTCAAAATATACTAAACAAGGCAAATTTCACAAAATTTGAACAAACCTGACTAAGGTCACCCTAGAAACCTGCCCACCAGATTTCAAAGCAACTGAACAAACAGTTCTAGTGAAGACTTCCTGAACAAAAACAGGAAAAAATGATTTAAAAAAGTACTGCAATGATACAGTATTGCTAACACTTGATCAGAATTGGTATATATCAGTATGGTACCAAAGATCAACAATAAATGTTATTTCTATCTGTTCAGTGCAGGAAAACTCTACGTTGATGTTATGACAATGATTTCTGCACAGTACAACCAGAAAAACAAGAAATATTTAAGCCAGAAAAACAAGAATGACAAAAGTAAATAAATTCTGAAACTTTAGGTACTGGAGGTTAACTTTAGCAACATGCATAGCAGAAACAGCTAGTCCCTCTCAGTTTCAGCAGGTCTGTTAATATGTAACAGTTCATAAACAATGACAGAAAATGACTCAAGGTCAGTGGAGTAGCCTGTTTCAGTCACTGGCATGCCACCACTCCTGCACATTCGCACGATTTCCCTTTTTCTTACCTCATTTGCACATTTTTGACACTGACATGTTCATTTGAACAAAGTAACATCTCAACCCCTGGGTCTACCTGTACACCAAATACTGAGATGGTAGCTTTGGCGGTATGGGAGTTTTTGCGTGTGATGGACATACATACATACAGACGCCACCGACTCACCACATAAACTCTTTTTGGTATTTATATACATACCAAATATGAGCTAAAAATGCACATTCCACTACAATTTGAACCAACCTCACTAAAATAACCCATAGTAATCTGCTTACCAAATTTCATCAATCAGATCAGTGGTTTCAGAGAAGCTTGGAATGAAAAAGTTTATGAATAACAGCGGAGCTGCAGAAAGTCTTATAGAAAAGATCAAAACCCCAATAGCAATTGAAATGAAAATGTTTACTTTATTAGTAAAATTACACGTAGCTACAATACAAGTACATACAAGCACAATAATTTTCAAAATGAAAATAAAAAAATGTACCAAAAAAGAGAGATTAAAACAAGAAAGAAATAGAAGATAAAAATAGGAAGTGACCCCACAGCATGATATACCACTTAAATTCTTATTTTTTGAAATTTTTGCTATTTACAAAGTTTAGTTTGGTAGTGACTGATTTCATCCTCATATTGTCAGCTATACAGTCATTTTCCATCAATCAACTGAAATATCACATTGAAGTTGGTCTGAATGTATCACTCAAATTACCAATTACAAATGACTTTCCTTAACTGACCCAAGCTAGGTAATCATTGAATTGTTGTCAAGATAGCCTTCTATGTATTCACCTGTATTTATATTTGTTCAGTACAAAAGTTATGACGTAATTCATATCCATCATTCAGATTGTTCATCATTTCCATACTACATAATTTGAAAAGTATTAAATTACGATTTCTACCAACAATTTACAGGCGCTGGTAATAATTTCACCACACCTTCATACCAACAGCAACTGATCACTAACTGACCTCCCGTCAGAATTAATCCTCAGCCAATCAAATAACTGTCAATAATGATTTGAATGTTAGACTGTTCTTCACCTGTTGTCCGCCCAATCACCGTATGACAGTGTGTCTGAAACAGTTTTGATCACACTTGATTGACTTCTGAGGAGCTCAGATGAATTTTGTGAATGCTTTGCTTAAATGAGCCTAAATTTCATTTAAAATGTGGTATTTTTCTGATAATATATTGCCTGCTGAGTCGATAAATCTGAAAGGAAGTTGAATTGTCATTTGAAAGGTCAGCAACAGTGTAACAGAGTTGAATTTTTCAAAGTCAGTATATGCATGCAATGTTGAATCGTAACCACATAAACAGGAACATAATACCTCATTCAAACTGTTTCTTCAACTTGTTATGAGTTCCCCAGGATGAGATTGTTGCACAACATGACCATATTACAAAACTTACAATGTATCAAAATGAAAACAATTCTATATTAATGACAATTATACAATCATTAAAAAAGACCATTCTCATACAGATGGAAGCACAGTGATGATCATTTAAGGCACGATAAACACACACCAACATTCTGAGATGGAAGAGCCACTCACAAGTTTAACAATTGTGATGTTAACAAGACAAATTAAAATGGTTGATGAACACAACACACAAGACAAAATTGATTATAAACAAAACAAAAGGAGTCATTACAGAAATATGTTGAAAAAAAAAACATTTTTTCGCATGCATGGTCAAAGATGGCAATTAAGACTTGTTTCTCATTGTGTATCCACCTGAATTTGACTGAGTGAACTTGAAGTAGATGTATGAGAAACTCCTGCCTGTAGAATGTTTCACAAAACCAGCCCTGGGTGAACAGATCAAATGTAGAATAATTGGCTTAGCACGGAATTGAGACAAGTTTGATGTCCATGGTGAACTGCTGATTACTTTGAGTTTAAATATGTCCTTAAACTTGATTTTGACTTGTCCTTTGGTGAGTATAACACAATTAAGCTGCTAACTAAAAACAAAGTGCCAGGAATGTATCTTGGTGAAATGTAAATGCATGATAAAATCTACAATATTTGATCTCGTAATGGCCATCCTGAATTGAAACGACTTGAAGGTTTCCCAGGTTAATCTCCATGGTGCATACGGGATGGTTGTAGGAGGGTGTCAATTCTCTGTAAATATAACCCTTCCTCCCCTCCCCCTCCCCCAACCAAAAATGGTTAAATCACAAGTGACATTTAAAAATTCAACAATAACTATAGATATAGTCAGATAATGAGAACGCATCAGAATAGAATGGCATATATGATGTGAAAAGTTGCTACCTTGTTATGAGAAGCTGTCCTGAATTGGATGAAAATATTACAGCACATATAAGCTTACTTATAAGCGTCTACGCAATATTTCAGAATGTACTGTAACACAAAATCTGTTCTGTATTCCAAAAGTTAACTGGAATGGTCGATTTTCCTTCCCTATGATGACCACCTCATATCATTGTAAAATTGTTAATCTAGCAAGTACCACTTAGATAGTCTTTGAAATAATTGGTAGCATATCACTTGTCTGTGAGTCCAGATGCATGTCTACTGAAAGCAATTTGCTGTCTTCTGCAGCTAGAATTCAGTGCTAATCTCTGAAAAATTTGTCTTTGAATAGTTTACCTCTATTACAGATTTTGTCCTAGACATTTGTAACTTCGGTATTATATTTCAGCAAAAACCAATAGCTTCATAATCAATGAATGGATTTTTTCACATAGTCAACTTGGAGAGTACGTTGATGAGGTTCAGAGATAGTTGAACAAGTCTGGTTTCTGATAAATGACTCATCAATGAGCATATTCATTGATCATGCTTATTTCACAACATAATTTGAACTGTACAACAAACTCACAGGTGGTTATTTGTTACTAGTTTACAAGGAGAACATATACCAAACTTGAACTTAAAAAAGTACATAACAGAACATGTTAAAATGCAGTGTATGTAAAAACAGGATTTCTCCTTTCTGCAGTGTTTGTAAATAATACTTCTTTAAAAAGCTGTAAAAGTTGAGCATTTTCTTAAAAAACATTATCTTAAAGTTCCCTTCTTTGTAACAAAATGCATGTCGTCTATTCAAAATGGTTTATTGATCAAAGATTCTGTCTATTCAAAATACCTAATCCTGAATAAGTCCGGTTAGTTCTATAACAGAAGTGAAAATGGCTGACCTATCCTGTTTGATGGCTTCATAGTAAAGTTATGTACACTCGTGACAACTGATAAAAAAGCTGAATAAACTCAGGACATTGAGACAATATTAAAATGTACAATGAAAAAACACTGTCACGATGATGTGCAAAGCCGTGTTGGCAATGACACTTTTTGGTTTTATAAAAATGTTTCTTTGGGTGATATGACTCATTTTAGGTTTAATTTGGTAATGTTTTTCCAGTCAATGAATGGTGTCCATGGTTGTAGAGGATATGATTGTTGTGGCAGTGAGGTGGCCCTGTATCTTGTTGTTTTCATTCTTCCCTTGTTTTGCAATCCAAACAGTTCTACACATTGGAAGTGATTCCATCATTAAATTCTTCTTCAGCCAACATATTCTGGACAGAAAAATGAAAAATCTCAATCATTGTCAAGTTATAATCTGAAAAACATTGGAAGGATCTGTGAAACGTGCATTAACTGGCTAGCCTTAGCTGCTTCTTATGTTCATTAATGAAAATTCCTTTCACACTGTCTAACTCAATCAACCCTGAGTCATTTGGCCGCTCTGAATATCAATGTTACATGTACAGTTTCAGTGCTGCAAGACCTACAGTGATGTTGCACGCCAGAAGAGTGGCACAGTCAAGACGAGGAGAAATGACAGTGACAGACTGTTTTCAAAAATTACATGAACTGACATCATTTCTATACCTTCACAGAATCTTCTTCCAGAGAGTTCATATCCTTTCAGTTCATAACTTTTAAGTAGAGGGGATATTTAAGAAACTTGTTGGTTACTTGCAAAACATTAATCTGAAAACTTACTGTAAGTTTGTTCATGTCTTCTGAAAATGCCCCGATCTGCCTGACAGCGCCCTCATCCATCTAAAATACAATCAAAGAGATTCACATGTGAGACTATCAGATGCGTCTTGTGATGGTTCCTGATGCCAGTGACATTTATCCTGAACAGCAGCATAGAGAAATTATCTATCCTCCAGCATTGAGGATGACATCGTCTTTAATAATGGTCTGTAACTTGTCTTATGATTGCAAGACTAGATTGCATTCTACATAACTCACATACCAAGTATAGACTGGAAGTACGTCTGATATTTAAATGCTGTTGGCTACATGTACCTGGATCAGACCAATGACATTTTCCGAGGTAGATTTGGTGGCAATAAACATTTTGGACAAAAGCAACAGAGCTCTCATTGTGTACTTTTTAAGAATCATCATGAAATCTTTTTTAAGTTGTACATACATAACAAAATATCACACAATATGAATGTGATTGTTTTGACAAGGCAGCCAGTACGGGATATTAATGGAATTTACCATTTGTCTTACCAAAGCTCGTCCACTACACCATGCCAATCATATTTGGAAACACCAAAAATATTTTCTCCATTTCAAAAAGTTCACTATCAGGGTATTTGGTCCTACTTTAGCAAAGATACTGACCCATAAACACACAAACCATGAATTGAATTATATGGGGTTTCATTAATTTAAAAAACCCCAAAGATTTATACCTCATCATTTGGTTGTTCCATTTCAGGATCATGTTCAAGGTCTTCATCACCTTGTCTATGAACCATGTCAGCACTGCGTACTTCCTGCCGGTAGCTGCTGGTAATAGTTCCATTTGTGTGTTGGTTTCGTGGACCTTGACGCGACTTTGGCACTGTGGGCATTTCAATGTTCATTGGACAAACATAGTCATCCATTTCTATTCCTGATTTCTTTTTCCTGATGCCTGTATTCTTCTTCTTAGCCTGTGAGAAGGGATAGCAAGGAATTGACAGAATGAATGAATGAATGAATGAATGAATGAATAATTCAAATATGCATAGTCAACATTCATTTGATTGAATATAGTCATTTCTGAACTCTACAAGCAAATTTTGAAAAATGT
>LD350773.1:111286-122381 GCA_001465055.1 Ptychodera flava
ACGGACGACAAACAAATAGACAAAAGCAAACTGACAGATATTTTTTTCCAGAGCGAATTTCTACATTGTCATATTTTCTCAAAATGAAATCCAAGAGGACCTAAGTTCGAACAATCGGACGAATATCTATCAGACGTTATAATACAACATATGTTTACTATTATGACGATATGCTTTGTTCAATATTCAATTTTCTTTAGTTTTGTGATGAGTGTTTACGCTAGACTTGGCCACTACATAGAAACGATCCAGGGAATCTGGGGTGACCTTGACCAGAAACTTTACTGATAAATTTACAATCAGGAGTAGTTCTTAGACAAAGGTAAAAATCTTCTTTAAGAGCAGTAAAAGCTTAAAACATGAACACATAATTATAAAGCCCAATGTAATTTTAGGGTATGCAGAGCATAGACAAAGGTCAAAATAAAAAACGTCGCTCTGACTTACAATAGCCAATTTCATCCTTGTTCTCCTCTGATTGATAAATCATACCATGTAGAAGCAGTTACTGAATCGTTAGTAGTTTATTCTGCCAGTATTTTTCTTTATCGGATTATTTCCTCAGTACCCTGCCACGCTCAAGGTCATTTTGGATGGTCGCTTCTGTTTATGATTGTAGATATAGATTGTTTCATACCTGATGAAGGAGACCACATCGAGTTCAAGTTCATGACCTATAAAGAGGATGAGTGCGACGACTTGTAACCTGAGCGATAGTCTGAGATGGACGCTGATAGGATCACGAGTTCTCAGAATGTACAGTGCTATCTACTTGACAAATATGCTCTCCGTGGATTTTGCGGACATTCATTCAATACAAAATCTTTTGCAGTTTTCTTAGAATTGCATAATGCGTTAATGTAGTCCGTCAGAACAGATTACCACACCGATAAACACTGATAAACCACCGTAACCAGAACTTATAAAATATCCTTGAAACGTTGTCGTGCCTCTACATTAAATTATATTTCGTTCTTTTATCATGTCTGTACATATCTTCGCTTCCATCACGTCATGCACTATTACTGTGCCCTGTCTGTATGTTGTTGTTGTTGTTGTTACCCTGGTGATGATGATGATGATGATGATGATTCTTATGATTCTTATGTTGATGATGATGATGAGGAGGAGGAGGAGGAGGAGGACACACAGCAACTGCTCTGCGTTGTTTATTTGACAGTGTATGACGGGGAAGGAAGCGACTGTCTTAGTTTATGACAACCTTAAAAATCCATGGAAACGCCGAGAACATTTACAGTGTTTTTGCCTTTCATGATTAAAGAGATCCGCAGATTTACTTAGTGTCGTCCGACAACAGTGACAAATGACCTTTATACACGCAGGTAATGTTGACTGGTCTCATCCTTGCATACAGTAACACTATTGTAAATTCCTTACATGTTGCAGATCAGTGTAAAACTTAAAAATAACATTGACTGTGATTTTAATATATTGGATCTTACAAAGAAAATCGTTGAAATGCATAATTTGTGGCAGGAGAGGTGGTATTTTGTATACTTTCACACTTCTTTCGCTGAAAGGTTGAATTTACATTTGAAAATTCATTTGAAATATATCGGGCGAATGTATAACAAACTGTTTGTTAGGACGAGTGAAGGGTGTACCTATAAGGGAGCCGTCATTATTTACGGCCTAGGGGGGGGTCGGAGGAATAGCTTTATAAACTCCAAAATTTCGAGTACCCCCCCCCCTGCCAACCATGACGTGTTTGAGTAACCCCCCCTCTCTGCTACATAAATTTTGAGTGACCCTCACCCCCCCAAAAAAAAAATTGGGAAAGTTAAATATACATAACAGTAAAATGGATTGCTGCTGTGATAGACCCTTGATTAGGCCATAAATAATGACGGCTCCCTTAGATACATCTTCAAACTCTTGTAAACTGTTTTGTCATTGTAGTTTCTCATATAAGGCCCATGTGTAAAAAATTTGAGATGCTTGCATTTCATCTTTCCAATTTTCGGACAAATTCAAGTCTTGTAAAATGATATCGGTTTGAAGTAATTTTCTTCTGTTATCCAAAACTTTACAGGTGCATGACTCCCGATAATATTCTTCATTGTGGGAGAAAATCGACCCTTTGACAAATTCTGCGAAAAAATTAACAGGTACATTCATAATGAGTTCAATCTCCATGATTATTGTTTTTTCATTTCGATCGGTGAATTTTTTCGTGAATAAAACTTGCATAGCAGCTATATCTAAGCTTACAACCAACATGAAGTGTCATGTCTACATAATTGTGCAATTGAAGCAATCGGAAAATGTAGTCTTGGGTGTTTTGAAAAGTAGACGTGTGAAAGAAGATAAAGGAAGCAAGTTCAATTTAACTATATGAATGATATCAAGGCGCATCCGTTATCTCCAAGTCCCTCAGATTTGAAAATATATCCACAAAATCAACTCCATTGCACATTTTGTCGGACACTTACACATTTATGACGCCCTCTGTGTCCATCAGAGCTCTAAGCTATGAACTCTGTTGTACTTTATCAAATTCCATTACTGTGTTGATATACGATAAAAATAGCCTGGTGTAAACAAAGAAAATAGATAACAACCTCAAAGTGCCCTATACCTCTCTGGTATATGGGTATCTCGTTTACATTTTTGTTATATTTAGGACTCATCTGCAGCCAACGCATTGTTTTCCCAATGCAGGAATCGTGTTGTTGGCTATGTTTTGAAAAAAATAGTACTTTTTCCTCCAGTATATCGTGACTCTGTACTGTTATTCCAGGTGTTGATAAAAGCCTTAGTTGTAGTTCAGAAATAATGCCTACAAATGAGAAAGTAAGTTTCATTGAAATTCAAAGTTTGTTGTTCTAATGTCACCAGATCAAACATAAATCGGCGCAGTCATAGGGGCAGTTGAAATGTCCGTCCCCCGGGGGGGGGGTTAGGGTGTCTTGGTCTCAGCACAGGTGTTTCTTGCTATTATTTATTTTAATACTTTTACAATATTGTCAATAAATATTCATGCTACCAACCTTTTGGTGTTTTCTCATCTTAACTAATAATTTAGTATAGAGTCTAAAGGTGTGTATACAGCATACACTTACAGATCTCATAAGAGACACTTTTACATGTAAAACACACTTAGTCTGTGTTAATATGGAATAAAAGGCTGGAATTATTGGAATAATTTTAAATCGTTTAAAAACAATAAAATCTTAGGCGAAGTTTTATCACCGTTTTGCGATTATTGTCTCATGTGTTCGATTGCTTTTTGCGCCAAACCAAGCAAAGGTAGGTTAATTGTGGAAGCTGTCACCAGATTATCACCGGATTAACTCTGACAAACTCAATACTGACATTAAAACTCTAATTTTTCCTATTGATCAAATTTGAATATGAGGTTGTCAATAGATTCGACACACAGTTTTAAAATAGTCATATTGAGTAACCAGTGAAATGAGCAATGGAGCGGAGGCATTCTGCAGGGGTCTACAGTGATATGCGAGAAAATCCCTGTTTGGGCTATAGACTATGTACTTTGATGATATGATATTTATAAGTCTGCAAATAACTATCGTCAAATTAGGGGAGAACCATTTGATTACTGGGGGGGGGGCTTGGGAAAATGGGTATGGCAGCAAATTTTTTCCAGTCACTGTGGCAGCAAATTGGCTGTCCTGCATCAATTTTTTTTTTCCGCATGTGGAAGCAGTGCAACTTTTTTGCATGATTTCCATATATTTTAAATATGCGATTCTTGAGATAATCACATGTCTCTAGTAACAACTGCCATATAAAGATAACGAGTATAATTATGTGTGAGGACAGGAGAGATGGCATTAAAGTAGAGGACAGAGATTGTGCAAAACAAAGGCTTGTCTCTAATGAATTCTTCATTGAAACTGAACAGTAAAAAAACTGAGGGAAAAACTACTAGAGCATCGTGTGGAGGTGCAAGAGGCCGGTGGGGGGGGGGGGCGAGATGCCCAGCCTCTCGCAACGGAAATGTTGAAACCTTGATGTGTGCAATGATGCAATCTGGTACAATCTTAGAGGTGTTTCAATTTGTTTGTACTTGATAAAAGTCTTTGAAAATGACACACGCCACCCGAGAGTGAAGAGCTCGAGAGGGGATTTCCCCTCGCGTAAAACATTTTGAGAGATTGACGTGTGCAATGGTGCTATATGACAGGCGTTTTCAATTTGTTTGCACTAAAGAATAGTATTTGAAAGTAACACACCCCAGGGGAGAGTGCAAGAGGAGGGGGTGTCCCCTTCTTTTGAGAAAATGATGTGCACAATGGTACAATTTGAGGTGTTTCAATTTGTTTTTCACTAAGTAGGCGTAAGACTATTTGAAAATGGCATTGGACACTGATATCTTTATACCATGGCAGTTTTTGAATAACAATAGTCAACAATTCCAACATTAAAGACATTGGACTTCCTCATCATATGTATTTTGAAAATGCTAGCACTGCAGAAGGTAGCACACCTCCAGATAGGCCTAGAATGAGAGAGTCAGATTCAAGATTCACCAAATTTTGTTACAATTCTTTCCCTTGGTCGGCTATAAGCCTTACTCATTTTTTGCACCTCAAGACATTACTGGATCAATTTTTCCCTTTTTCTCCACCTGCCGACAATTTTTTTCCTCCCCAAACTCCTCCATCCCCGCAAGAAATCAAATGGTTCTTCCCCTTATTTTGAAACTTGCACCTGCCTTTTCATCAGCCTAAAGTCGGGCGAACGGGGAGGGCGGGGGTCCTGCGGAGCGCCCGCATGCTAATGTAAAGCTTTAATACCAATAGAGACATACATTATACGGTATAGTTGGGAATATAGCCGGGCCGATATGCGATTTTATATTTTTGAGAACTTTCCAATATACAGCAATATCGGGCGTATATTCTCAATGTAAGGACTGACATTACGATCGACCGACCGAGCGATCGATCCACTGACGATAGCCAGCTAGTATGAACAACCATGAACTTGTAGCCGATTATTAAAAAAAATAATCACATACAGTAATTATTTTACCTCATAGTTTATTTTTTATAGCCTACAGTTTTAAATTTCATTAACAGCTTCAAAGAATTTAATGTTTCTTCTTCTTTTATAAATATAATATTTCCTTTAATCGATAAATTTGACAATGACAAGACCCGGCGGTGGCAGTCCCCGGGTTGGTGGGTACCCATGCTTGTTACCCAAGTTTGAAAAGTACCCCCTTTCCTAGAATATTTCTGAGAAAAACACCCCCTATTTGTGGCAAATCTGGGAGAAATTAGCTGTAAAAAACATACCCTTTATTTTCGAAATCTAGGAGGTTAGTATGTTGACTTCCAGGGTTGACCCTGGAGGTTGACTTTGTAGGCCTATACATGTAAACTTACATACATCACAAATGTTTGTCCTTAGGCCTACCTGATTTTGGTCACATTCATACACAATCATCTTCCTTATCCGTTTGGATCTGGAGTTCTCTGCTGGCTCCTGTGTGACAATACACCTCCCATCATCTACTGTCCCTCGTGTTTCTAGGATTCTTTGCTTATTCTTCACATTGTCAGTCTTTTTTCTGGATTTTGCATTTATGTTTTTCACAAATTCTTTTAGTTTAAGTTCATCTGGCTTATACAGCTTATCTTCTACATGTAATGTAACTTTCATTATTATATCGCTGAACATAAGGTAGAAAACTATGCGTAAAGTTGCTCTCATTTTCCTATATACCCCTAATCTCGGAGGTTACTCTGAAAAAGTACCCCTTTTTCTCTATTTCACGGACCTAGAATCTCCGAGATGACTGAAGAAAAACACCCCCTTTTCCGTGAATTTGGTAACACGCATGGGTACCCACCAACCCAGGGACTGCCACCACCGGGTGACAAGATCAGATTTAAATTCTTATTATTTAAATTCTTTACTCACAAAGATAAACTACCTCTTGCCAAATTTATTTCTTGTACTTTAGTTCCTCCCCCAGCAGCAGCTTCATCCAGTGTTTGCTGAGTTTTGTAATTTTTGCCTTACCGCACTCCTTGAGTATGTTGTTGAGCAATAAAGTATTGTATTGTATTGTATTGTATTATGTCTTACAGAAAGGTGTCTCAAGTTACTCAACCCATCTCCTTCAACATTCTTAAATTTTTATCAGCTAAATTTTGTTTTGTAGTTTTTAAGATGACATTCTATACAATATTTCACGCAAGGTGCTTCCTGTTTTCATCGACAAAGGCATCCGAAGGGAACTGCGCTCGCATACTGAATCTGATACTAATACTAAATGCAGTGTTGCCGGTCGCGGTGTTTTGCAACACAACTGGCATTCCGTCCCGCGTCCGGGTAGCCGCACAGTACAGGCACCACCGCCAGTCTTGCTCCTTGCTCCAAGACAGGAAGAAAGCCACTTGAATTTCAATTAAGTGTACCTCCAGAGCTAAATGTAACCGATGGTTTGGACATTAGAGCCACCCAAAATGTCGGGACAGGAGGTGCGATGGGCCTGTGCTCATGCAGTCACAGCACGGAGGTACCTCCAGGCTCCATGGTCACAGTGTGACATGGATAAATCAGTCCTGCTATGAAATTTTGAAAAGCGCGGTCGGGCTCAGGCGTCACAGGATGAAGGACTGGAACTTCTACTGGTAAGTCACAAACCAAGCGAGGCCAGTTGTTCGTGGGTTTATGGCCACGAAAGGCGTTGAAAGGCAGAGCCGGCAGCCGAATACTAGGTAGACACGTCGCTTGGCGATCGGTTCTGATTTACAGCACAGCCCCTCTGGATAGAGGGACTGTGTTTACAGTAAACATACAGTTTATATCTCTCCGCTTACTGTGAATCAGTACCGATGGCGAAGCGTACTGATTTACAGTAAACATGCAGTTCTCTCTCGGCTTACTGTGAATCAGTACCGATCGCGAAGCGACGTGTCTAGCGCCTGTGAGTATATAGTAGTAATATTGACGTAACAATTGTATATAGTAGTACATTAGACTACAGACTGTAGAACAGTGCAAACTAGCTCTGCATGGCAGGGCTGTGTGTTACCGGCGTTATACGGCCTCCCACCGTATAACGCCGGTAACACACAGCCCTGCCATGTAGAGCTAAGTGCAAACTGAGGGAGCCATTAATTTATGGGCTGGGGGGGGGGGGCTTGACTAACCCACAGGTGCCTGGAGTTGCCAGCAGGCGCGTGAGTGTCCAGTGTAATAGAGAGAAGGGGAATTAAGGTATGTCACGGGTCTATCCTCCGGACTGTAAATCCAATAAAATATGGAGTTTTTGAGTCAAATAAAAGGTCTACGCCTATAGCGAAATGCCTCCTGCCTTTAACGCTCAAGTTTCAAGTGGGCAAACCAGCATTTAGTCTCAATATTGGCCTGAAACTCTCTGGTCACCCCGGTCATCAGGCTCTTACATACAGCAGCAGCGCGTTTCTCATTAGCATTCCACTTGAACCCGTGACCCCACAACCGCTAATTTTAAACCCTCTATCAAATGGGCAACAGATACTGGTGTACAAAATCTGCAGCTTTATGTTTTGAACAAACCCAAGTCATGGGAAAGTTTATCGTTGTTAGTTACAATTGGTAAATATTTTAGAAAATATTTTAGCAAAGGTCACAAGTTCAAATAAGCGCTAATTAATCCGTGCTGAACTACCAGTATGGGTAATGTCCCGTTCAAGGTATGTATGACCCAGCTGTGATATCGCAGCGGTACTTGTGGCGTGTATCGAACGCACTCGGGTCATTGAGGTCATCGCCACAGTCCCGCTGCGAGCCAACACATCTATAGGCTTCGTTGGCAGTTTACTACGAGACCGACCGGTATCGTAGATTTAGCTTGCAAAATAATGAACTATATTAGCCTTTGAATAAATAAACTTGTATCATCTTTATCATTGACTATGTGAGACTCATTCTGTACGCCTGCTAAATTCCTTGAAGATAAGAACACATATTTTTGACCATTTTCCCGTGAGCCGTCGACGGTTTCTACGATGTTTGCTCGATCGCGCGTACAACGCACTGAATACGTTGGAGGTCAAAAGTTCAAATTCAAGCAGGAACCATCGATGACTCACCGAAAAACGGTCGAAAATACATGTTGTAACAGTCGGGCTCGTTAGCTGGAGTAGAAGATGAGTCTCAGATAGTCAGTGATACAGTAGGTATAATTTTATTTATTGCATGCTTTATCTTTTTTATTATTTTGCGAGCTAAATCTACAATACCAGTCGGTCTCGTAGTAAACTACCAACGAAGCCTATGGTTTGGCTCGCCGCGGGACTGTGGCGATGACCCCAATGACCCGAGCGTGTTCGATATACGCCACAAGTACCGCTGCGATATCACAGTTATGTATGACCCTGATGATGTACTTAACCAGGAGTTTTGGGGTACAAGTGGGACTTAATAATGATTAATGCATCTCAGGGTTGGAATTAAACGTCAAAGGTATTTATCTATCAAAGGACAGTAAATTTTTAATGTATGTGTTGATATACATGGATTTTATTGTCTACAGGATTCCGGAGGGCGAAGTCTGTCAAACCTTCCTCTTCTCTAATGTATACTACACTGGCAAGTCCAGGCACCCGGGAGTAACCTCCTCTCTAACATTGAAATTTTGACTGAAACCCTAACTTACAAAGGTTAAATGGATGTAAAATCTACAAAAGTACATTTTGCATTTAACATGATATAAACCCATTGTGTTCAGTTAGGGGCCTATATCAATATGCCATCATTATCTTTGCCATAGCAACTGTACTGCCAAATTACCAGAATTGCAAGCCAAAAACCTGGCTGTATGAAAACTGGCAATTTGCATCTAGTTATTACACAGAGGGCGCTTTTGTACATGTGAGTTCAATCCCAGCATTCTTAGTATGTCGAGTCCTTGTTCATATGCAGGACAAATTTCTCTCTTTTGCTGATTTTTAATTGTGATTGTAACGATATCTTGTATCAGTGACAAGGTGGAAAATAATATTTACTGAGTAGTGGCAACGATGTTTTATTGATAGCAAGAGAAAGAATCATACTTTGCACATTTTGTATTTGTTTCTGTACAAGCACTCAAAAAACATGGCACCACCCATGAATTAAGCTGGGTACACTTCCGGAACAGTCAATAGCTGGTGAATTGTGTCGCCTATTGACTATATGATTCAACGGTTATTGGCCATTCTGTCAATGATGTCAGCATACCTAATAAATGCTGATGGTTGATCCATCCATCTCCGACATCATGCAAGTGTGACGCGCTAATTTTGAATCTATGCAAAGCAGATACGTTAATTGCCTTCAGAATTTGAATGCACCAAAAATGGCCACAATTCTCAATGACACATCATTTCTCGATGGTCCAGGATTTACATGTCGCACGGCCAGGATCTGAAACCAGGTCTGATGTGGTAGAAATCTTGGAAATCAAGAAGCAGAAGTGAAGAAAATGTGAGTTATCTGAATGCCTGTGCACTGCAGGGATGGTCAGTCTGTGCCCTTCCTATTATTTACTGTAGTGTTCAGAGAGTGTGCTGAGGCTATAATGTGACTGTGCGCATCAAGGTACTATGCAATTCTCTGCTGCAACACTCAGTATGACAGTTTTCGGACGACCTCAATTTTCGGACATTTAATGATATGCAGTATGTTGTACTCTTTTTGCTCCATATAGCGTTTTACAATTCATGTGACAGCATATTAAGTCACACGATGCTGCTGTCCCGTTTTAGATAGTTTTTTTTGGGTAGAAGCTATTTCGGGCTACAAACTTGGTGAAGTTAGCCAGACCGTACGATACAAGGTGCCGAAAGCAACACACAGAGACAGTCCATACATGCATGTATGGTAGGTGTCGGCGCCACATGCGTCAAAATATGGTTGAGTTGTCCATATATTAAACGAAACTAATTATTACCAAATATTTACATACCGTTTTCTAAACATACCAAAATTGAAAATCGGGGGTTTGAAGATTCAAATTATCAATATTTAGCCCCTAATCACATTCCAAATATGACATCTGATTACTGCGATAGATTCAGTCCGATTACTACGCACTCAACATGGGGTCAAAAATTTGGCAATTTTGCCTACTAAATACCCCTTCTGTTGTGTTAACAGTTTGAGGATAAACTCAATAAAGTTGCGAAAGGTATGGTAATAAGATTTCGTGTGCTTGTCATTCATTAAACAGCTTTGGGCGAAATTCACTACCTTGTCCGAAAAACTGTCACACTGAGTGTACTGCATGCTCAAGACTGCAATGTGACAAAATATACCATTGAGAAAGGAATTTGGAAGAAGGAACTTAAAATTTGTTAATTTTAGCCCAAGAGAAAATGTTTCCGGGGCTGGGACCAACTTGAGAAAACTAACCTGACCTGCCTTAAGCATTTGAGCAATGACTTAGCATGCCAACATTCCCCTGCACACATGCTTTAGGTTCGAAATCATTTCTGTATGAAAAGATACCTTACTTGAGGTGTGAACTGACTGTCAATCGGTGATTGCTCTATTATATCACGGGTGATGTCATATTCTCAAACGTTGTGATCTTTTGTTCTACTTGATCGGTAGTTTATTTACTCTCTGGAGAGTCATAAGCCATTAATTCGGTAAAGCAGAAATTTTCCGCGTTCAGGCGATTAGCCTAGATACATGGTTTATGCCGGCCAATCCTCTCATGATGACCACGTGACCTAGCTGGCCTGTCGTACCGGTAGTTGTCAAAGATTGTATGTAGGTGGATGTAAACGAAGTACGAGAATGTCGGTACTTTCAGCACTTCTTCAAAATGGTGACACCTAATTTTGTTTAGGGACACTCCAGATAATATTTGTATTTTTAGCTCCGCTGTCAGCGACGCGGAGCTTATCAAATAGGTTGATTATCCTCCGTCGTCCGGCGTCCGGCGTCCGTCGTCCGTCGTCGTCCGTCAACAATTGCCTTCTCCTCTGAAACCACAAGTCCAATTGCTTTGAAACTTTATATGCAGTTCACTTGGGGTGACCTTACTTCAGTTTGTTCAAATCATGGTGATATTTGCATATTTGTATTTTTGGGGCATTTTTTTGTGTTTTTGGTAAAAAAA
>LD350773.1:173299-184777 GCA_001465055.1 Ptychodera flava
CAGCTAATTCATAATTTGCATAAATAGCTAACAAGCTTTCACGGTTTGGCATATAGAGCTTGAAGGACTTGACCAAAGGTAATTACACATGCTATATTGTGATACACTGACAGTACTCAAAGAAATTAATTATTTTTCTTTCAGCTAATTACATATTTGAATACTTAATGACCTTTAGAATTGATCTGTGGTGAAATTCATTGTGTTGATCATAACACTTTAAATGTAGCAAAGCATGTAGCAAAGGTTCAAACTTGCACATAAATGCAATATATAATGAAACACGTGAGCATTTTCAGTTCATATCTGGTTCTTGTCTGGCAGTGCTGCTGACTTCCATTGGCCTGAATTGGTACAAGTAATTGCAACACAGTATGGTGAACACTTACATTAGAGGAGATAGAGCAAATGACGTGGTAGACAAAACGCAATTGGATAGCCAGAAATCCTGTAACAGCAGCTAGACCGATATTGATTACATATTTGGAAAGGTATGGAGAAACATTATTTTAAGTGGTATACATCCCATCGGTAAAATTCTAAATTATGACATCAGAAAAGAAATGCAAAGTAGAGGCACTGAACATTTCCATGCTGCTGTTCATGTCCTAAATGCACCAATCCTGGATAAAAATACTGATGAAGATGTCATATCATTTATAGACAAATATATATTTCATGTGCTATTCCTGACAAAGACACTGATCCAGTACTTCATGACCTAATCATATCACGTCAAACACACCAGACAGACTTGTAAAAAGAGAAAAGGCCTAGAATGTAGATTCCACTTTAAAAAAACCACCATTGCCAGAAACTCTGATTGCTAGAAGAGAGACATCACAGGAGGCAATGTCTGAAGCCGAAAGGTTATGACTAAAGTTATGAACACTTTAGAAAAACAGTCAATCAGAAATTAATTTGTGTGAGTTGCTTACAGAAGCAAACGTTTCTGAAACAGACTATCATTCAGCATTGACTTTGTCACTAAAACGCACATCAGTCATTTTAAAACGAAAGCCATCAGAAACCAATATCAATCCATATAATCCATACATACTCAAGGCTCTACGAGCCAACATGGATATACAGTACATAACTGATGTTTGGGCCTGCATTGCATACATTACTTCATATATGTGTAAACCAGAAAGGGAAATGTCAGAGCTTATGAGAAATGCAGTCAGAGAAGAAAACACAACAACAGACAAACTGAAATGTATTGGCAATACGTTTCTACGGTGCTGAGAAGTGTCACAACATGAAGCAAAAGCAAGGTTGATAGGTTTACCACTGAGACAAACAAACACAACAGTTCAATATGCACCAACAGGATATGAAGCAGAAAGAACAAGAATGTTAAAGGAATAGTCCACCCAAAATGTAATCTGCTTTATACAGGTTTATATTTATGTCATAAAAGCATTAACATTACTTTTTGCACAGACACAGCGATTTGTTGAAGTTATCTATGAAAATAAATATCAAAATTCGGCAACATGGAGACCTTATAAGCCAACTGTGCGTGGCCATATTGTCTACTTCCTTCGCAAAGCATGCCGGGAGCTACGGGGTCTGATCTAGGGAGTCTCATAAACAGCTTATGCCTGCCTGTAAGTATTACAGATGTACAAATAATCGTGCGCGAGATTTCGATAAGGCATTCTGCATAATTCAAAACCCACAGTGAAAACACTGCATCTAAAAATTGTTGCTGGTAGGCCTAAAGATTGCCACTGATATGTTTTCAAAATTATTTAAAATACAGTGTATGTTTTTATGTATGCGAAGGCCGTTTCCAAGAGAAGGACTTCCTTTTAGAAAAAATAAGCATGTCAAAGTAAACTTTATTATCGAGCGTCCATGCTGTATGTTGAATTTTTCTACGATACCATGGAAGTCATATTTTGTGGCATCGAAACAAATAATGAGCAATTTTGCCACTAAATTGTAAATAAAAACAAGAAGCAGTAAGTGAAGTTCTTTACTTCGTTGCTAGTGCGGAATTACAAGAGATTTTCCCCAAATAACTAATCACATGCATGGATTTCAATAAATGGTCCAAAATGAACAATGTGTTATATAAGCACGCTACTCGCCGTACGACCATGTTGGATTGTAGTGAAAACGTACGAGGCTCTCTGTTGTAAGGTCTCCAGAAATTCCCATGTAATTACGCAAAGATCAGAGTGCATCGTATCGTAATTCAAATACACCACTCAACCTCAGCAGCACATATAATAACATCATTGAGCTAAAGCCTGAAAACTTTAAGTTCCAGAGTGGAAAAATGGAACCAGATACTCAATACATGTGATCGAAAATATTTAATGTTTCTCAGTCCGTCCGTCAGGATCGATTCAGACACAATTACTCTTGTAGCGTAGAGTAACCATGATTCAGATTTTTTTCCTCAGAGCTGCTTTCTCTCCATATTGCTATATAATAGTACATGACCTTTTAATTTTGCCATCTTTCTACCCCCGGTCATTACCTTTTTCTGTCATTTTTCTCTATGACCAGTTGCGAGGTCGTTGCTGTAACTTTAGTGTTGAATTTTTGCCGACATTTTTCTCCAAGACTGGCCGTGAGGTCGTGGCTTTCAGGTTTTAGCCTTTTTTTAGTAATTTTTCTCCACGACCGTGAAGAATTGGCTTTCAAGTTTATAACTGTTTTTCTGTATTGTCTCTCCACGATCTGTCGCCAGGTTGTGCCATTGAATTTTTTACATTTTTCTGCAAGACAAGTTGTGAGGTCGTGATTTTCAGATTTAGATTTTTGTCAGTAATTTTTCTCCACGACAGGTCGCCACGTCAAGGCTTTCAGCTTTTTTTCTTTTTTTTCTTTTTTTCTTTCCACGACTGGTCGACAGGTTGTGGCTGTAAAGTGTTGAATTGTTTCCGACATTTTTCTTCGCTACTGGTCGTGAGGATGTGACTTTCGGCATTTTTACTTTGCTCTGTATTTTCTTTTCGTGGCCGGTAGCCAGGTCATGAATGTAAAGTGTTGAATTTTTTCTGACTTTTTTCTCCAACACCGGTGGTGAAGTCGTGACTTTCATATATATTTTTTCGGTCTTTTCTCTCCACGACCTGTCACCTGCACGTTGCTGTAAAGTGTTGAATTTTTCTTTAAAGTTTTCCCAATGACTGGTAGTTAGGTCGTGGCTTTCAGATTTTGACCATTCTCAATTTTTTTTTTCCAAGACTGCACCTAGTTGACAGCAGAAAACAGCTACTCGGATTCGCGATCTCTTCCTACCTCCATGGCGGTTTCCAATTAACGGTAACTTATGTTTAAAGTCCAATGTAAGTTGTGAGAACATGAAAATTTTAGTGTGTTTTATGACTGTACGTTAAAGGATAAATCGAAATTTCATTTTGTACCCCTAGAACATGAAAGTGTATTTGAAGTTTAATTTAGTGCCCCAGAGAATATGAAAGTGTGTGTGTATAACTATTGTTTATTAGATGAGGGACACAATAGTACCATTTAGAGTCGAACAGCTGACCCGTTTCCGGTCGTTCGATTTGTCTCTCCTCCCTCCCCTATGGGGAACAGTGCTTGGAATTATCTCGTCATCCGTTCATTCTTTTTCTATATGTAACTGAAAAACTAGCACTTTGAATTGGCAATTTTCGACCACTCTTTGTTATAAAAAGAGTTAACCGTACTTTTAAACCAGCGTTGCAATGGCTAAACATGCGGAGCAATGTCGTCATACAGTTCTCTTTTGGCGTTTGAAATCCAACATCGTTTTTTTTTTCAAGTGATAACAGCTAGCTTGCAATGCTGATCAAAATGGTTTGCCCAAAAATACCATTTTGGGTAAGTGAGAGTTTGCTTCGTCACCAGGCGATATCGAAGATGTGTTCAGCTACTTCAAACATAGCCTCCCGTAATGTTGTAATTTATATGGAGCTACCAAAAGAGCCGTGCTTGTACAGCTTCCTCGGTAACTGGTGGAGCCACGTGCCCTTCTTTTACTTCTGAATTTATCGATGTGTCAGTTTATTCGTCAGAAACACCAAATTCGAAATCCTGGAGTTCGGTATTGCTGAATTCCGGTTCAAAGTTATAAGGCTGAAGGCAAAGTGTATCCATGGGACAGTAGCTCAATGCAAACGTATGGTAGATCAGACCCCCTAAAAATACCCCCTAACTTCCGCAACCAAACACGAAAACTTTACATCATCAAAAATCAAGCCTCTCTGAGGAATTCCGATAGGTGGCGCTTCCATATCGTGAAAATGGGGTCATGCACATCAGTTAATAAAACATTAATTTCTAGGAGAATAAACAGCACATTTTTCATCTTTTCATCATAAATATTACAAAAATAATCTTCTTCAACTTTTAAAGGCAGGTTGATATTTAGGTGGACTATCCCTTTAAAGAGTGTGTCAGAACTTGAAGAAATGGATGATGATAATGAAATTTTTTATGTACCAAGCATTCTAGATAAATACGCAGCCAGGCCATACCAGTTGGATAATCTGTCTCTGACTGATTTTATATCAATGTACAGTACTTCATATGGACAAATGTCTGAATTTGATGATTCTGTAGATAACACTTTTGACCACCAAGATGATGCACAAACTGCACAAAACACAAAGCCTAAATCAAATACAAAGTTGAAACTCCTGCAAGGGCTAGGATGGATATATAAACAACAAAAGGAAAAAGCAAAAAGATTCTGAAAAATATTACCATAGACAACTTATCTTGTACCTTCCATGGGGAGAAGGAATCACAAGTTAAACTTAACAACAGCTATAAAGCAAAGTTTGTACAAGTGCATGACACTCATAATCCAGGATACAATAAAGAAATTTGAATCATGTAATGATGAGGTTCAAGATGCATATGACAATGCACCAGATCCTGATGACATTGATGAAGAACTATGGGATTCAGTAGCACCACCAGAGGCTGAACAATGTAGAGACAGACAGATATCTGATGATGCTGATTATGACTTATTAGACCCATCAAACCTACGGTAGATGAAGACCAAGTTTCTGTTGACCCAATCAATGTTCCCGCGTCAATGAATTCTAAACGTTCACTGACATTACAGGCAAAAGTGCAAAGTCTAAGTGACCAACAGCGAAGGATACATGATTTCATCTTTTCATGGTGCACTTCATACAGAATCTCAAGTATCCTAGGCAATTCACTACCTGATCCCTTTTATAGCTTCCTTACTGGCGGTGCAGGAGTAGGTAAAAGCCAAGCAGTTCATGCAATTTTCCAAGTGCAATTCGCCAGCTACGTCGTGATGGTGAAAGTCCAGACACACCTACTATAATTTTGACAGCATCTACAGGTAAAGCAGCTGTAAACATTGGTGGAACAACTCTACACAATGCCCTTGCAAAAAACATGGTGAATCAAGTGAATATCATAAACCAGCTGCTCAAATTTTGAACTCATTAAGAGCCAAATATGCAGCATTGAAGATAATAATAATTGATGAAATATCAATGATTGGTGCCCAAACTTTATCAACACTGAACTTGATATTACAAGACATCTTTGAAAACAACAGTCCATTTGGTGGTGTTTCTATACTGGCTGTTGGTGACTTATTGCAGTTAAACCCAGTTGGTGATAGGCCAGTATTTTCAGATATCAAACAAAAAGGGCCTCAGCATTTTGGCAGGATTGTTATGGCAGAGACTCTTCAAAGTACATCAATTACATGAAATTGTGAGACAGCAAAGTGATCCAGAATTTGCAAATATGCTATCCAGACTATGATTAGGTCAACACACTAAAACTGATATCGAGCAGTTAATAAGTCTTGAAACTAACTCTCATCTCCCAGCAAACTGTGTTTCTAACTAAGACTGTGTTTGTAACTAAGACCTCCACCAACTCCACTTACAGACAATCAATGTTCAACAAATCTGAAATTTTGGCAAATCATAAGTCATTCATGGATAATTTTAATATTACAACAAAGGATGACCATAATAAGTTGCCTAGCTTATACTGGATATCAAAGCTCCACAAAACACCTTACAAAGCTAGGTTTATCGCAGGATCTTCAAAATGTTCAACAACAGAGTTATCGAAGATACTGACTTCTGTTCTTTGTACTGTTAAACGGGGACTTCAAGCATACTGTGATGTTGTCTTTTCTCGGAGTGGTATTAATCAAATGTGGATATTAAAAAATTCGAAGGAACTCTTAGAAAATTTGAAATCAAGATCTGTTTCAAAAATAACATTTATTAAAACTTTCGATTTTTCCACATTGTATACCACAATACCACATGATAAATTGAAAAAACGCTTGAAAAACATCATCAACCAAGCATTTTTCTACAAAAACGGTTCACGGCGTTACAAGTATGTGGTATTAGGGTATAATTCTACATATTAAAAATATTACTAACGCTTAAGTGTTTTGTACCGAGAAAGACATTATCAGTATGCTTGATTTCCTCATTGACAACATATTTGTTGAATTTGGAGGACACATTTTCCAACAGTGTATAGGAATTTCCATGGACACTAACTGTGCTCCCTTACTTGCCGACTTATTTCTGTTCTCATACGAGGCAGAACTTATCCAGAACCTTATCAAGCAGAAAAAGGTCTCTGTAGCTCGTACTTACCTTACATTTAGATACATAGACGATATTATTTCATTGAATAACTCTGAATTCAGTAAATATCTCGCTATGATTAATATCCTCCAGAATTGGAGATTAAAGAAACTACAGAAACGGCCTCTTCTGCTTCATATCTGGACATTTTACTTGAATTTGACTCTAATGGTCACCTTTCTACTAGGCTATATGACAAGAGAGATGATTTCAACTTTAGTATAATCAATTTTCCACACCTCATCAGTAATATTCCACTCTCACCTGCTCATGGGGTATATATTTCCCAGCTTATTGGATATGCAAGAGCATGCAGTTCATATGGTGATTTTGTAGAGAGACATGGCCATATCTCTTACAAACTGTTAAATCAAGGTTACACCAGAGCAAGACTTGTCTCTACATTCAAACGCTTTTTTGGCAGGCATCGCAAGCTGGTAGATGAATACAATATCTCTCTTCGACAAATGATCACTGATGGCATCGGTGACATGGGGCCTTAGTTAGTGACCATTACCTATCTGACTTACAGATTGATATATGGCGGGTGCCACATGTGGGGCAGGATGCGCTTACTATTTTCGAAACACCTGACATCACTTCTAGGTCTTTTGGCCAGAGGTCCATATATCTTTCTTTCATGAATTTGACTTTGTTTGTGTACCGTCTATTTACTGTCTGTTCTGTGCTGTTTTGTGTCTATGTTTACAACTATTGTCTTACAAATTTTGACCTAGTGTTATTGGATTATGGATTGGTATGATTGCGATTATTTTTCTTTATTTTTAACAAATAGAGAAGTAGAGGAATATAATGAAAAACAACTGAAAAGTCTTCGTTTAACATTGCTGACAATTCCAGCAGAAGACACCATAAAGGACTTGCATACATCGAGAGCAAAAGTCATTGTCACGTCTAAAAGTCCACATGAGACAGCTGGTCTTCGAGATGAAATAAAAATTGCTGTAAGTGCCAGATATATGCATACAAAAAACACAGACCTGTCAGACGGCCTTGTCAATGGAGCTACTGGTGAAATTACTCATATAGAAATTGACCAACGTAATCCAATGAAAGGAATAATCTATGTGAAATTTGACTCAAATGCCACAGATAAAGAGGCTAAAAAACAAAGCAAATACTCTGACTGTACCTATCACTGCTGTGACTGACACATTTTCATACTTGGAAGAAGCTCATTCAATCAAAGTTGAAAGAACCCAATATCCAGGCACACTTGCATGGGGAATGACTGTACGTAAAGCTCAAGGAAGTACATATGAATACATGATTGGCAATATAAATTCCACATGTTCCCCCAAACCAGGGCAAATGTATACAATGTTCAGTCGTGTTAAATCAAGATCAGGGTTACAACTCATAGGATTTGATGAAACCAAGATCAAAGTAAACAAGTCTGCTTTGTCAGAGATGGAAAGATTACAGCAGACCATGCAACTTGAAATGGCCAATTGAAACAGAATTTCCAAATAACCACTTCCTAGCTATTGGCCTTATAAACATTAGATCCTCGAAATCGCATCATTTAGACTTGAAAACACATCCATTCACCCAACATCCGGACATAATTTGTCTCACTGAAACGCATGTAACTGATCCTCATCGTTACAGGCTACCCAAATGACAGTCTTTTCTGTCCCATCACAGCATGGTTGTGCAATCTACAGTGCCAAACCAGTGAAACAAAATGTCACGTTTGCTGGTCTTATTGAAACTGTTGCTATTATAACAGATAAAACATTGATTGTTTGTCTTGACATTCCACCAAACAGACCATGGGTGTTAGTAAAGGAAAACCTTGTACAGTTACTGAATGATCAATGTACAACCATTATAAAACACAACAACTGTGATACAATTATTGTTACTGGTGACTTTAACATTGACCTGAATAAACCCAATGAAAAATTGACAGAGCTCATACATGACAACAATTTACATCAGCTCATTACAGAATCTACACACAACCTAGCAGGAATTCTAGACCTTGTTATTACAAATCATAATAGTACAAGTCACTTTTCATACCCTGTCTACTTTACAGATCATCACTTTGTCATTACATATTTACAGAACTGAATATAGTGCTGCTTTACAGACTGAAAAGATAAATCACAACATTTATCAAAGAAACATACCCAACATAGACAAAGCAGGCCACAGTATTGGTTGACCAATATCACTTCACATACCGTATGTGTATCACTGTTATCAATAGTTTCCACATTTAATAACCAAGTTGGGACTATGTCATTGACGATGACTTTTCTACGGTAAAGTCAGACGTCTTGAGATGAAAATTAATGGGGTTGCAAGGTGAAAATTAAGGTAAAACATTTTCACTGACTGACAAGTAATAATTCGCCAATCAAAACAATCCATTCAAGATATTTGCATTCTGATATTCTTAAATTCAATCCTGGCTTTAAACCCTTCATGCCTGACATAAACTTGTGTACAGAATAATTTTATCTAATAATTACAAATGCACACAAATTTACCTCCAACTGGTTTTGCTCTATTACTCGAACATCTGACCACTCAGTTAAAACTCCTTCCAGGGGCAATTCAACATTAATATCCAGAACACCAACACTCAATCTCTTACAACCAGTATAACACCAATGCTCTCGGAGAGATATTCCAAAAATGGACCCCGAAAACGGGGTCCCTCCAATTATTGGGAAAAAGTGGTCTCCCGATAACTGCCATGGTGAAGATCAGGCAGACAACTTGATGATCATCCATGAAAACAAATATTTCCTCCTTTCTGACTACACATCATCCCCTGATATTGTATGGACATCAAGTTCAACGGTAAGTCTAATGTCATGTCCATAGACTTGCACTACTGTAACAGGGTACTTATTGTGACTTATTCAGCAACGTTTATGTAGCATCCGTCTACCAGTAGTCCTACTAATAACGTTTTGACCATTCCTTTTGACAAACCGAAACATTAAGGTTTCATTTAAGTTACCGTTTCATTTCTGCTAAACATACTACATGTACCACATTATCCTAACCTTGCAACCAGATTTACTGTCATTCACAGTGACATTTATATTATCTGCCATCATGGTCAACACTACACTTACCCATCTGGCCCATTGTTTACACAACAATGGTACACTTCACCCCGTCAGATAAGGATCCAATTACATGACACGCCACTGTTCTGAAACTGGCAAAGAAACAACTTCATGACAAAGACATTACACTTTGTTAAATTGTCTGGAACGCTCCATTTCTTCAGATATCACTTGTTCAATTCAACAGTTGAACCATAATTTACTGTACAACAAACTCATTCTTTGCCATAAAGCCCCATCTGTATTGCAGAATTTTCAATCATATAGTGGACCCATTTTTAGCTCTCATTTGGTATACCAAAGAGAGCTTATCGTATAAGGTGAATCATTTCATTTGCATCTCATTTACATGTCATCTTTGTGTATGTATATATGTATGTATGTATGTATGTATGTATGTATGTATGTATATCTGTTAGTCCGTCCAGATCAAAAACTCCTAAACTGCTGCAGCTACCGTCTTAGTATATTGTGTACAGGTGCATCCAGGGGTGGAGATGTGAATTTGTTCAAATGAACATGTCAGTGTCAAAAATATGCAAATGAGATAAAAAAAGGAAAAATCCTGCAAACTGCTAAAACTTAGAAACCGCTCATCAGATTTGTATGAAACTTGGTATGTAGGTTCTTTTAGGTATTCTTAATTAGGTGTGTACAACTGTGGATGAAATGTGCGTGTTTGTATTTTTGGGATAATTTTTTTTAGTTTTTAGTCAAAATATCATCTTCTCTGAAACAGCCTCTCCGATTGCTTTGAAAGTTCGTATCCATGTTCCTTGGGATGACCTCACTTAAGTTTGTAAAAGTTGTACAGAAAATTTTGTATTTGTAAATTTTGGGCAATTTTCCCAATTTTTGGTCAAAATTTTTCTCCTCCAAAAACTACTCATCTTGATGCCTTTGATATTCGGTTAACAGGTTCATAAGGTTGATCAAAATGTGATGTATTGAAATTCTTATGAAATTTACATTTTTACACTCCCATATATGCATATGTATATATGCAAATGGGAGGTATCGCAAAATGGCATCTGTGTGTATGTAAGTATGTATGTATGTCTGTTAGTCCGTCCACATCAAAAACTCCTAAACCATAGCACCCATTGTCTTAGTATTTGGTGTACAGGTGCACTTAGGGGTGGAGATGTGAATTTGTTCAAATGAACATGTCAGTGCCAAAAATATGCAAATGAGGGGGAAAAAAGGAAAAATCCTGCAAATGACTAAAACTCAGTAAGCATTGGTCAGATTTGGTTGAAACTTGGTATGCAGATTTCTTTAGGTATTCTAAATTATGTGTGCAAATATTGGGATGAAATTTGCATGTTTGTATTTTTAGCGTATTTTTCCCGTTTTTAGTCAAAAAATCTTGTTCTTTGAAATCGCTTGTCTGATTGCTATGAAACTTAATATTCATGTTCCTCAGAATGACCTCAGTCATGCTTGTACAAATTGTATTGATATTGCCATATTTGTAATTTTGGGGCAATTTTCCCGATTTTTGATAAAAAATTTTTTAATCAGAAAACTACTGATTTGATAGCTTTGATACATGTATTTGGTATACAGGTATCTAAGATTAATCTCAATATAATGTATTGAAGGTATGTTGAAACTGGCAATTTTTTTTATTTTTTTGGCAATTTTTGCCTTTTTTGGTCAAAACATTTTTCTCCTAAAACTTCTGATCTGGTAGCTTTGATATCTAGTGTACAGGTTCCTAGGGTTTATGTTAATTAGATATA
>LD350773.1:217111-248740 GCA_001465055.1 Ptychodera flava
GGTTATGTGGTGTTGGGGTGTGGGGGGGGGTAGTCGTGGGGTGGTGGGGGGGGGGGGGGAGGGTCAAGTTTTAGAATGTTAGACAAGGGGGAGGGTCACATTTTACGGTACAGATGTTCGCGAAATTCCCCTGGCCCACCCCCCTGTAATTACTGAAGGTTCCCTAACTGTAAGTGTACAGGGCCATTTATGAAGTTTGGTATTTTTCCCTCGCGAGACTTTGAAAGCGTGCATAATCTTGAAACTCTGTTACACTGTCGTTCTACTCATTACTTGGACTAGTTCAGGAAAAGGACACACACAAGCACGAAATGCCATTCAAACAATAAATACCTTCATTACATGAGAAAAATTACAAAATTGATGAAACATATTAATGGAAGAAATTCAAAGAATTTTCAGTTCATACGCGTAAGAAACTTCTGATATCGCGTTTTGTTTGTAGATACAATTGCCCTCTTCATCGAAATCAAACCCGTTGAAGTCGAAATTGTCAGTCTTTTAGAAAGACTTTACGATACCAATGATATTTCTATTTTTAGTCCCCGCGGACGAAGTCCAGCGGGGACTTATAGATTGGGTCCCGTCCGTGTGTCCGTCCGTCCGTCCGTCCGTCCGTCCGTCCGTCATCAACAGTTTCTCAGACACTGCTAAACTGATTTTGTTCAAACTTGGCACAAAGGCATAGCACTATGACCTACAGATGCACATCGATTTATTTTGTGATACGATCCAATATGGGCGCGAGGCGGCCATTTTATTGCGATTTTTCATGTCTTTGGACCATAACTCAGACATCCTTGAGAACATTCTGCTCAAACTTGGCACAAAGGCATAACATTATGGCTTTCATATGCGTGTTAAATTATTTTGCGATATGTTTCAATATGGGCGCGTGGCGGCCATTTTGTTGCGATTTTTCATGTCTTTGGACCGAAACTCAGACATCCTTGAGAACATTCTGCTCAAACTTGGCACAAAGGCATAACACTATGGCTTTCATATGCGTGTCAAATTATTTTGCGATATGTTTCAATATGGGCGCGTGGCGGCCATCTTGTCGCGATTTTTCATGTCTTTGGACCATAACTCAGACATCCTTGAACAGATTCTGTTCAAACTTGCCACAAAGGTATAACACTATGGCCTACATATGCATGTCAAATTCTTTTGTGATACAATCCAATATGGCCACGAGGCGGCCATTTTGTTTGCGATTTTTCGTGTCTTTGAACCATAACTCAAAGATCCTTGAACCAATTCTGTTCAAACTTGACACAAAGGCGTAACACTATGTCCTATGCATGTCAAATTATATTGCGATACGATCCAATATGGGCGTGAAGCGGCCATTTTGTTGCGATTTTTCATGTCTTTGAACTATAACTCAGACATCCTTGAACCGATTCTGTTCAAATCTGGCACAAAAGCAAAACATTATGTCCTTCATATGAACATTAATTTACTTCGTGATATGATCCAATATGGCCGACAGGCGGCCATATTTTTGCGATTTTTTCATGTCTTTGAACCATAACTCAAAGATCCTTGAACCGATTTGGTTCAAACTTGGCACAAAGGCAAAGCACAATGGCATACATATGCATGTATCAATTAAGCTTGCCATAGGATCCAATATGGCTGCAGAACTGCCATTTTGTTGGAATTTTGCATGTCTTTGAACCGTAATTCAAAGGTCATTACACCCATTTTGTCCAAACTTGGCACAAAGATCAAGCACTATGGCATACATATACATGTCAATTTACTTCGTGACATGTTCCAATGGCTGCCAGATTGTCATTTTTTTCCAATATCGCTGTCAGATGGTCATTTTTGGATATTTTCATGTCTTTGAGGCTTAATCATATGCAAATATTCTTTAACCGATGTTGTTGAGACTTGGTACAAAGATAAAGTACTATGGCATACATATGCATGTCTACTAATTTTGTGCTATGATCCATATTGTCATAGACAGCCATTTGATTAAAATTTTGGTGTGATTTTTTTATGTCTTTGAAACATAAGCATAGGTCACTGTCCCTCGATGGACTGATTTTGTTCAAACGTGATACGAAGATAAAATACTATGGCTGCATTCTTGTGCACATTAATTTGTTTCATTATATGATCGGAAATGGCTGATTACAACAACATACTCGATCCCATACCATTTCGAAAATTCCACCAAACCATGTGTATAGTATGTGCCATCATGACACTGGAGGCAGTAAGGGCATCGTTATGTGTGATGTAATCAAAAGTTCCTTGAGTGGTCATTACCGGCAGAGATTAGTCATTTATTAAACGTTCCTTAGATTACTTTATTATGCAAGTCACAGGCCTGATGTACCCGCTGCATCAATGTCATTCCACAGCTACCTAGACCACAGCTACCTAGACACCAAAGATTATAACAAAATGGACAAGCGGGGACTGTGTCATCAACGATGACTTGTCACTGGTTGCTTTTAAGGTAAAGTTGAACGTAAGAGAAAACTTGCAGCTCTTCACAATGATCACAAAAGAAAAGTTACGTGATAGAAATCTATTGAAAAAATCTTGTTTTACTTTAATGGTAAATTTGAACGCTAGAGAAAACGTGCAGATATTCACAATGATCACAAAAGATGCCTTACCTGATAGAAAACTGTTGAAAAAATCTTTAAAAGCACATCATTTACAGAACAACTTTTTCATGTGCCGTAGTCTTTTTCCTCAGTAGTATGAAAACAAAAGTGTTAAAGTTGAGCGAAGCAAGTTCAAAGCTTGTGTCATTCATACGTCCCAAATTTTCTATTGATAATGGCGACAAAAGAATTTCCTGACATCGTCACAAGATCCTATAAAAATGGATCGATTTGTCGTAGACTTTATTTTCTGACACGTCATAAGACAGTGCACGATCGTCATGGTAAGAAAAAAGTAATTATTAAAAACATTCTCGCTGTCAGCATGCCTAACTACCGTCGCAATCAGCTAGAACTTGGTTTGCCGTATGAACTTCGCCAAGATGCAGACAACATACACGATTGAAATGCTGTGGCCGTTGGTTGTTCAAGATGGTTGCAAAGTTGAAAGTTTGAAGCGAGATGCAGCACGGATACCGGGCACGGTTTCTTTCGAATATCATCAATCGTGACTTGTCAGTCAACAAAAAATACTACTTGAAGGCAAAGAAGAAAGCATTCATCCATTCTCCAAGAGTTGGCATGGCACAGAAATGTCACGTCGGTTTTTGGCAAATGATGCGGCTGTACCTCTGCTAAAGCAATCAGTCCGAGGTACTGTTTTCACCGTACATATGCAGTGAAACAGACCAAATCATGCCGCTGACAAAAAAGAAAAAAAATGGCCTTTTAAGGCCAGGCCACAACAGTCTGCAAAAAGAGAACTACTGATACCCAAACTTTTTCGTGTTTGTGTGAGTGTAAATTGAGTTTGTTTGATCGTGATGAAATGAGCAAATCATACTTGATCGACAAGTCCAAAAACCCGACTATCCTAAATGTTCATTTTATGGTGGCCAAATTGCATCGAAATGTTCGATTCGTAGTTGATCAGATGTTGAAAAATCTGCTTATTTTGATGGTAGCAAAATGACAGTAATGAAGGACGACATTTTACTAGATCAAGACGCTAAATAATCCGACTCTTTAAATGTTCATTTAGAAAGCAAAATCCAAGTGTAGTTTTATCGCCAGGAAATGATAGAACCGTTCCCGATTGACATGTTCCAAACCCCAACAATAGTGTGCGTGTTTTGAGGTTTGATACTTCACTTTGACACTTGTTTGTGACTTTGATAAGCAGCGTAGGTGTCGCGGATATCCTTTTCTCATTACATGACAATGGCTCTATTGTTCCAGTCAGACTTTGGGTGTAGCCCCCTTAGGGGTCCTATAAATGAACTAACATCTAATTATGAATTGATAAAATAATCCCGGGGGTCTTATAAACGGGTGGGGTCTTATAATCAGAGGAATACGGTAAAAGAAAATTTTGTAATACAAAACTTCTTGGTAGTATGCTACAACTGTATATCAAGTAGATGCAAGAGTAAATATCATTGGAAATATATCAAAAGGTGCATGCATAACATTTTGTTTTGTGTTGGCTATGTTATCTTTCATAAGATTTATCAAATGCTGAAAAACATACATTTTTTCCCATGCTACCATGTAGGATCAAATGAACTTCAACTTAGCATTGGAGTAAATCCAGAGCACTTCATGCAGAAAGATACAGGAGATGCAGAAAATGCATTGATCAGCTGTCAAAAAGAATTACAGCAACAGGTTGAAGAAGTGCTGGCTAGTGATGATGGCTGTCAAGGAATTATGAAAACTCTCACGGAAAACCTTGGCAACGTGGACCAACGGGATATGAAACCAAACTCCCTGGAGATCTTGCTAAAGTTACCCGGCCTCTATAATCTCTACAGGTTGAAGCAGACCTGCAAGTCTACAAACCTAGCCAAAGCATTTGAACCACTCCTGATAACAGATAAAATGCGGGAGATTGCTGCTAAAGTTGGAGTAACACTGCAGTTATCAGCAACATATAATGAAGAGAGTTTTAAAGAAGTTGAGCTCTTCTTTATTAATGGTAAGTTAAATATTTTTTCATAGGACTATTATGTCTAGATTAAACAAGTAATAATACATGCCATGCATTGATAAGGACATCAAACATTGAGAATTAATAGAAACTTTTATGAATAATCGACTGTCAGTGACATGCGCTGACTGTTATTTTCTTCCAGATGATGGTGGAGGTGTTAAGCCAGTTGAAGTCTACACTTATTTTGAAAGAAAGAACATTGAGGAAATACACTTTGATGCTGATGTGAGTAACCAAGAATATATTAAATAACACATTTTACCTTGAAGACAACAATAGCCTTATTGATTCTTACCCCAACTACAGAAAAATCTTTCACTCCCCAGAGGTCCTTAATATGCACTATAAAAGCAGGCAACCCCTAACAGGCCCTTCAGGTCATATTTTGTAGCCTTCCACTTCATAGTGCTGTAGTCTTCTCCAACTCTTCTGACAAAAAGTTACTACTAGAAGATGGAACAGTAGATAGACGTCATTTCTCAACTTGCTGTATTTGTAGAACTACTATAAAGTCATTTTCTATTTTGTATTTCAGAGTATATAAAAGTAGTTTTCTGTTTGCTTTGTGCTTGTTTGCTGTGAGAAGTGTATTGCTTGGTTATGTGAGGACGAAGTTTTGCCTTGTCCTTTTAAAATTGTCTTTGGAACATGTGCATTTTGAATTTTCTGTTTTTAAATAATGCCTATACTGACAACATACAGATAGACACAAGTGTTGGGGGTCAAGGTCAACAACTTTATTCCAATGTTGACTGGCTATGAGCTGATTTCCGCCACTCTAGGAGCATTAAGATACAAATTGTAAAGATTGAGATACAGATGTATTGAATTGAATTGAATTGAATTTATTTGGCAATTAAAATAAAATATATAAAATGTACATTTCACATTACTGCCGAGGATAACACAAGAAAGCAATTGATGCTTATTTCCATTGTGGTCCTCGATGTTAAAAAAAAACAAAATGACGGATTTGATTTTGACAAGACGGCAATTGTTCTGCTTGATCTATTGGAATACATGGGGAAAATGTCATGACATGATGTATTAAGATACAGATTCTAAAGATGACAAAGTAGGAAAGAAAGAAAAAACAATTCAATACCAGTAGGATAGGGAGGGAGGGTGGGGAACGCTCTGAGGTCAAAGCCAAATGTGAGTAACCATTAGGTGGCTTCGTCCTGAGACCGTCCCACTCACAGCCTTGAACCCGTCCCATTTAAACTACATTAAAACAAGTATTATTTATTGTTCACTTAAATGATGCCTATATACTGACAACATACAGACAGACACAGGTGTTGGGGTCAAGGTCAACAGCTTTATTCCAATGTTGACTGGCTATGTGCTGATTTCCGCCAAAAGCCCCCAACACTAGTGGTAGGTGCGAGCCCTCCTGCGCCCTGGAAGTAGTGTCCTTGTCGCTAAGTGAGTCTATGCTTTTTAAATGGTTTGTAAAGTTCTTACTGCAAAGGTCCTTGAGCAATAAGGAGTGCATGGAAACAGACATATGGTAGTGCCATTTCTGTTAAGGGTGTTTCTTGCGACTTAGCAGGGTGTCTTAAAGGCGCCCTTCTCAATCCCAGGTTCTCGCATTAGCAAATGTGTCAACAGCCCATTAACAGTTTGTCATTCTTTTGTTTTCCATTGAATATTTTACCAAGTAAATAATATTTACATTAGATAAATCTGATAATTGAGTGGGGGCTTTAAGCTCTGAAGTATAGTGTTTAATTTCGCACAGGCGCGATAAGGAGTCCGCGTCATTATCATTAGTTCTGATGTATCTGGCGGTAATCTGAAAGTTGGAGATTGCCGACAGCCAGAAGAGTTTGCTGTTGCATTATGTGACGTGCCAGAGTTTATTATATACATGGTGGTGGTATTGTCCATGTATACCACTATATGGCATTTGTCCGAGAAACGATGCCACCACCTGCACGCAAGCAGGACGGTGTAAAGTTGCTTGAGGTTGATATGCACATCCGCTAACCATCGCATGTAGAACCAGTTGTTCATGTAAATGCCAGCTCCTGCTGCTGAGCATGTGTCAGTGGTGAAAATCTGCTGGGGCAACTGAGTCTATGAAGAATGCCGTACCATTAAAAGTTTTGCTGAGATTCACCCACCAGCTGAGATATCCGCTCTTGCTTGCCTGTAAAGGCGTTTGTGATGAGACTGTTGTGAGATCAAGTTTGTCACATTGATGAGTCGCCGCAAAAATGTGCGCTTACCGCGAATAACTCTTGCCGCCCAGTTGAGTTTGCCGATCAGTTGCTTAAGCTCGCGTTTCGTTGCTCGCTGCTTTGGAAGCCAATATTCCAGGAGGGTCGCTTGGTTCTTGTAGCTTAGTACCATCTAGACACAAAGTCCGTGTGTGCGGGTTTATCTCGATCCCAAGGAATGTTAAGCATTGCGTAGGCTCGACCAGTGCTTCTCCCAGTTTATTGAAAAGCCAAGTTGCTGAAGTAGTTGTAGCAACACCTTAAATGCTTGTACGCACCCTAGTTTAGAGTCCGCTATGATTAGGAAATCGTCGAGATACACGATTACGACATCATACCCTTTCCTGCGCATCATTTTGGTATTAAATACTTCGCGTGATGCGAGTGAAAATTTCCACTGCACCGAATGGAAGGTGTGTGTCAACCATGTGTGTCCAAGTTTTATGCTGCGTGAATTTGTAACATAGACCCGTGGGTACAGAGCGATAAGCGGATTTCAGGTCGACTTTGGCCTGGTACGATCCTGGCTTGCACATTTACATTTAGCGACCGTTTCATATTTGAACGAGTCTGTAGATGCATATGAGTTCACACTTTTGCCAGCAGGTTGACTGCAATCGTGAATGAATCTAACCTTGTTTGACTTTTCTTTGATATAGCACCGAGGCTGCTTATGTGTTGTTTTCTGTTCGTGATCTCGTAATTTCCTGCTGATATTTCATGCAAAATTTGTTGTTCGATCGCCTCGCAGTAAGCTGGATCGATGCATGATGCATAGTTTGTTCGTTCCACTTTTTGAAGGGGGTGCCAGGGTCGATGATGTCGAAACCGTATTTAATGCCGTTTAATATGTAGTCGCGATCCATGTCGTATTTGAGTTTGTTTTCCCATTTTTCCAGGCAATCAGTCAGAGGGCTAGCTATCTTATGCTGTGCTTGACTACGCGTTCTTGGTTGAGCAGCAAATTGTGGTGGTGTTGTGGGTGGTCTTCAGGCGGCAACCGTCCTCTATGCACACATGCTCGAAATGGCAGGAAGTGTGCTTCACAGCCGCCTTAAATTGCTCACATCTGCAAACCGTACAGCACAAATTTTTATAATAGCTCCGTAATGTAGCTATATGTCATTCGTGTAAAATCATTGCCAACAAAATGCAACTGCTGTAGATTATAAAGAACAAAAAATTTAAGCTGCAACAGTAAGTAGACAAACATGGATGAACTGTACTGGTTTATTAGCAAAATTTTATGACAATATGGCTGAGAGAAATGGCCTTATGTACCCATGATGCAATACTTCATCAAATACAAACAGGCCTACTGGCTCTGTCACGGCTGTTGGTGTACATAGTTCCAATTGTAAGTAAAGTGGTGTTATTTCCGTTCAACTGCTTGCAGGAAAGACATCGTCTCTGCTATTCATTTTCATACAAGATTTTATGTTCAAATGAAGTGCTTGCTCATTCAGGATATGGAACGAGCCAATTAGATTTGCTCATTTTCCCCTAGTAACGGACATTCTACATGGCCATCTGTGATGTCATTGCCACATCTCGTTTCTCTTTTTGCAACAGGCCTATGCAATATTTCTAAAAAAACATATTCAGAAAGGGAATTCTTATTGTTAAATAATCATTTTATTATGCAATATTGCCCTTAATTTATGGAAACTGTAGCCTGCAACCAGCAGCCCACAACCCACAAAATACTTGCTTCGGTTTTTCATGGCTTTTGACTCGGTTTTTTTGTCTCCTGCAATACCTTGGCGAGGTTTTGAGTGGGGGGGCGTCAGGCCGTTTCATGGCTTTTGACTTGGTTTTTTGGTCTCCTGCAATATCTTGGCGAGGTTTTGAGTGGGGCTGAGGACAACTGTCCACTCAAATATCTTGAGAACTGCAGTAGTTACAGATTTGATATTTGTTGTGTAGATGCAAAATATGATTATGAGAAACTACCTTTTTTATTTTTTGATATTTTTGAAAATATGAAAATTAGCACAAAAAAGGTGTTTTGGTAAAAAATCTTCTTCTTCATAACCACTGGTCAGGCTGCTTTGATATTTGGTGTACAGGTCCCTAGGGATAATCTAACTTAGATTTGTTCAAATTATGATGAAATATTAAAATCTGTATTTTTAAGGATTTTTTGTTATTTTTGATCAAAAATTTATTTCATCAAAACTTCTTGTCTGACAGCTTTGATATTTTGTATACAGGTTGATAGGGATGATCAAAATATGATATATTCAAATTAAGATGAAATCTACAATTTTGTATTTTTGGAGCAATTTTTGTCATTTATAGTCAAAAGAACTATTTCTCAAAAGTACTCATCTGATGGCTTTCATATTTGGTATACAGGTTCCTACAGATGAATTAAATATGATATATTGAAATTATGATGAAATCTGCAATTTTGTATTTTTGGTGCAATTTGTACCATTTTTAGTCAAAAAATTTGTTTCTCAAATGTTACTCATCTGAAAGCTTTGATATTTGGTATACAGGGCTTATCTTAATGTAATATTGAAATTATGACAAAATCTTCAATTTTGTATTTTGCAGCTAATTTTGCCTTTTTTTGTCAGGCATCCTGAAATGAGCTATCAAAGATATCCACCTTTATCATCAACACATATGGTGTCATATTCTCTATATACACAACGGAGCTCTGTCGACTGTTAGTTTGCTTGGTTTTTTTCAAAACTGCTGGTCAGACCATGTTAATATTTGGTATACAGATCCCTAGGATGATCTTAGTGACATAATTTCATACAGTCAGGAAATGCTTAATTTTGTATCCATGTCTATAGCAGCTTCAGGGACATTGGCCCAATGTTTGCTAATTTTGGTCAAAAAATTGGTTTGTCAAAAAGTATTCGTCTGATAGCTGTTATGTTTGATATACAGGCTGCTACAGATACACTGAATGTGATGTAGTGAAATTATGTTAAAATTTTGTATTTTAGGGCAATTTTTGCCATTTTTCGTCAAAAAAAAATTGCTTCTCAAAAACTGCATGCTCATCTGATAGTTTTGATGTTTGGTACACAGGTTTCTAAGGGTAATCCTATTAATGATGTATTGAAATAATGATGAAATCTGCAATTTTCCATTTATTTGGCAATTTTTGTCCTTTTTGGTCAAAACATTTATTTCTCAAAAAACAACTCTTCTCATAGCTTTGGTTGACATGCTTTCAGGGATGATCTTTATATATGTTCACATTATGATGAAATCTTCAATTGTGTATTTTTGCAGCTATTTTTGACCCTTTTTGTAATGCCATCGTGAATGAGCTATCAAAGAATTCTTCCTCCTTCATCAACACATGTGTCACAAATACTTATTTTCTACATAACATCGAGGAGCTGTATCGGATGTTAGTTCGCTTATTATTTAATCTGAAACTTCTTACCTGAAAAGGAAAGTGTAAAACTGTGCAATCAATCAGCTGCCAACTTCATTGAATGAGGAAAATTGTGAAGTAAAGATCGAGCGTTCTCATCAGGCTGCTATTCTGCGACATTCTTGTGTATATATTTCTGTTTTGATGCGGATTTCTGGGCCGTGTGCGCATTTGAAATTATAAACTTTTGTAGAGCTAGCCGTATAGCCTGGTGGCTGTATCATGCGTATATACAGCTGGTACTTCTCACCATGGATGTAAATTATTGACGCAAGTAATTACATTTCCTGGTTGAAACCGAGGCAATGTGGAAGCAATACCCATCAGACGGTGTACTTAAATCCATTCCATACATGATGGCTGCTGTGTGGTATGCATTATGTGTACCACACAGCGGCTGCAATGTATTGAACCATAAGAGACTGTGGTACTGATAATTTGGATGTGTTCGCGTTGCACATGTCCACGGAATTCCTGGAAGTTGGAGGCGTCATGGGCACAATCAATATTTCCATAGACTATGACAATAATAATCTGAACTACGAAAGCACAAGAATGTAAAGCTTGTACATCTGTAAGGAATTACATGAATAATTTTCGAAAACAGTGAACTCAAAGCTGGTCGCATTATACCGTGGGTTCCGCATTGCAACCAGGGTATGGGCGGGTGCAATGTTATAGTGTTCGTGCTGTTGAAATTCAGTCGATTTTTGTTCTCGAAAAATAACGCAACTTTGTCTGAGATAATTTTTTAGGTCTTTGCTATGTTTGAATCGTGTATAAACTTCGCTTGAGGTACGTGTTGTGTGATGTCATCAGGCATTAGCTCTGTTCCTCGCCCACGCGACCTAGTACCTACGACTGGAAATGATTAAGAACTTGCCCACTGCGGATATTATTCCAAAAGTAGTTCAGAGGTATAAATGTGGAATAGTTGGAGAAAAGTTGTCTTATTTTGGAAAAAAATTATCAATTCTTGGCTTGTGCATGTGATAAGTATATTATTCTAGGCAAACTCATACGTTAGAACATGGATGTCTTTTTTTTTACGTCATTGCTTCGATCAATCAGCAAAATTTGTAGCTTTGGCTGGCGACCGAAATTTCACATCGAAATGTGGTAATTATAATTACAAACATTATAGGGATATGTTTCCTAATCTAAATAGCTGCCATAGCACTGATTTTGCAAGTTCATTCTGCTGACTGTGAAAGGGGATTTTGTGTGCAAAACAATATAACTTATGACAGAAATCAACTTGGTGCTGAACAGCTGGACACTCTAGCATCTATTATGGTAGAGGGCCCTGAAATGGAAAAGTTCAACTTGTCAGTGTTCTCACCAGAAAAAAAATATTGTGGGACATTTTGTCCCGCTGACCTAAAAAAAGCAGGACAACAGGTGATTTTTGTGAGACAAGATAAATATGTTAAAAAGTCAAACTGCAAATACGAATCTTATTCTATGCATGGAAAAAATAAAGGACTCAACGAATCATTCATCTTAACAACTTTTTAATAAACACTCTGTAAACACATCAACTGATAGTGTGCCTTTTAAGGGTGAAATGAAAGAATAATTTTAAAATGTGCAAAAACTGTAGCATTTTGTTTATCCCATCTCACATATGCTCATTATTGAAAACAAAAAGTTGGTGATGTGAAAAATTATTCGCATTTCTCGAAAATGTACTTGGGTGTCAGCCCCACCCACAAAACACAATTTGAAAACCTGCAAACGTCCTCTCCTTCCAGGTTCTGTGGTTAGTGACGTCATCTGAGCCAAAAACAATTGGCGTGCTTGCTATTATCTTTGCTTATGTAAATAGTTGTTGCGCTCTTTTTCAGCCATATGTATACAGAAACCAATATTGTCTATTGTGTTGCATTTAATTGCAATTACGGTACAGGCTCAGGAGCAAGCTTTTTTTAGCTTCCCTACAGAGCCGCGATGCAGAAAATAAAATGGATTGAAGCAGTCCAGAGAAAATATTGGCAGCCGAGTCAATACTCATGGCTGTGTTTGGTGCACTTTGAAGACTCTGCATTTGTCGTCGTCGGCACTTCAATGCCTGGTCACCACCAGGCTTCAATGTCCCAGCGCTGCATGCTGCAGTTTAGAGCACTGACCACAAAAAGTAGCAAAATGTGTGACATGAACACGCCAATTTGTGAGAACGCGTGCATGTACTGTGTGTAGGACACATGAACAAGTACTGTTTTCTGTGAGTGTCATAATTAAGTAAGATATAGAATCTTAATATTGTTAAACAGATGATCTCTCTTTGAAGGATGTGGTGGCCCTGAGAAGGGCAGTATGGTTTTTGATCATCTGATGATCAGATCTATAATGCTTCAGTATCAGGCCATGGCCAGCAAAGTATCTCCAACACCCTGTGGATGACATTGATGTCAGGACTACTTCAGGGAGTGAAGAAGTTCCTGCATCCGCAAATGCAGTCTCCTTAGCTTCCGTGACTGGGAATGAGATCAGAATATGGGCACTTCGGCCATGTCGATCATCAGCCAGCGTCGCTGGCACTAAAGATTTTCCAGCATTACCTGGAGTTACCTCGATTGCTTCAATTCGCTCATATGGGTGTCGTAGCCTTGACGCCATGGTGAATGGTATTCTGATCATGTACGCATGTGTACAGAGTCATTCACAGAGTTGTGCGCCTTTTTATTTTTTAACCTGGTCTTTCATATTATTGAATTAATAGTAGGAATTAAATATTGATAGTTTTAGGCCAGAATATGTACTCTGGCTAAGTCTTCGAGGTCTGAATAGTCTGCACCGTTCTTGTTGTCACTGAGCGACATTTCGTTTGGCTCATATGACGTCACTAGACTCCCTCAGATGGCAAATTTGAGAAAAGATTAACAATGATTCTGGGTCAGTCTTGCAGATCGAGTTTTTGGCGGAACGAAAAGGTGGTAGATATTTTCTTTGCACTTTTTTATCTCTAATCTTCTTGTACATACTTAATACGTGGAACAGGGTAACTTTTTTGATAATTTTTTTCATTTCATTTCACCTTTAATGAAAATTCTATGGGACTTTCGTTCTTACCAGTGTGAAAGTGCAAAATTTCTTGAATTCTCCATAAGCAATATATCATAGGGAATGAAATTTCATAAGCGATAATAAAATTCCGGTTGCTGTAGTCAGTTTTGAGTAACATTTTCAGTCCCCGCGGACAAAGTCCGGCGGGGACTTATACATTGGGTCCCGTCCGTGTGTGCATCCGTCCGTCCGTCCGTCCGTCCGTCCGTCATCAACAGTTTCTCAGAGACTGCTGAACCAATTTTGTTCAAACTTGGAACAAAGACATAGCACTATGACCAACAGAGGCACATCGATTTATTTTGCGATATGATCCAATATGGCCGCCAGACGGCCATTTTATTACAATTTTTTCATGTACGGAGCCATAACTCAGGCATGTTTCAACCGATTTTACTCAAAGTTGGTACAAGGACATTGACCATTGTGTCATAGATATGCACGTCAGTTTGTTTTGTGATATGATCCAATATGGCCGCCAGGCGGCCATTTTATTACGATTTTTTCATGTACAGAGCCATAACTCAGGCATGTTTCAACTGAGTTTATTCAAAGTTGGTACAAGGACAATGACCAATGTCATACATATGCACATTGATTGGTTTTGTGATACGATCCAATATGGCCGCCAGGCGGCCATTTTGTTTTGATTTTTTCATGTACAGAGCCATAACTCAGGCATATCTCAACCGATTTTATTCAAAGTTGGTACAAGGACATTGACCTATGTCATATATATGCATGTCGATTTGTTTTGTGATATGATCCAATATGGCGACCAGGTGGCCATTTTATTACGATTTTTTTCATGTACAGCGCCATAACTCAGACATGTTTCAACCATGCAATTTTATTCAAAGTTTGTACAAGGACATTGACCAATATAATAGATATGCACGTCAATTTGTTTTGTGATATGATCCAATATGGCTGCTGTGCAGCCATTTTGTTATGATTTTTTCGTGTATAGAGCCATAATTCAGGCATATCTCAACTGATTTTATTCAAAGTTGGTACAAGAACATTGACCTATGTCATACATATGCACATTGATTTGTTTTGTGATACGATCCAATATGGCTGCCTTGTGGCCATTTTTTTTACGATTTTCCATGTCCTGAACCATAACTCAGACATGTATCAAGCAAATTTATTCAAAGTTGGTACAAGGACATTGACTTATAGTATACATATGTACTTCGATATAAATATGTACTTTGATTTGTTTCTCAAGGACATTGACATATTTCATACATGCGCGTCGATTTGTTTCACGTCATGTAGCAGTATCATGTCAATTATTGAAGTTTCATATATTAGGCTGATATGTCAAGAAATACTGCATCAAATTTCATGAAACTTTGTACAGATGCAGGGCTCGAAAATTCTCGCCGCCCGACGCCCGTGACAAGTGAATTTTGAGTCCGGGCAAGTGAAAATAACATTCTCTTAGCCCGATGGACAAGTGAATTCCAATGGGGCCACTGCATGACTGTACGTACGCGTTGCCACTCTCTAGCTCTTTTGAGTGTACTGCTTTCGATATGGCTGGCCGATAAAATAGCTCTGTTCTACTTGGTTACAAAATGGCAAAATATTGACGTCTTTGCAAGCTCTTATGTTTTTTCTTCTCATGAAATCATGTCACGATGCCTCCTCAACAGAAAACTACAGCTAACATTAAAATGTTGTAAGATGTTGAAACAGTTTACCCTCCTTCTTACAAAGTTGCAATGTATTGAAACACTTTACTCTCCTTTCTACAAAGTTACAAATTCCCTGGTACTTGAAGCAAACATTGTTGCTGTTCGATACTGCAATCAAAGTCCCTCATGGACGGACCATGCTACAATACATCATGGACGTATTACGACCATGAATAAACTGAGACTTGGCTTTGCCTCCGTGAGTCCCACGTACCGATCGTCTATAGTCCAAGTTTTACCTACTTTGCTTGAATCAAAAGTTGGCCTGCAATTACTCAGTTTGATAGTAAAAACCATTATTTCAAAAGAAACTTTCACAAAAAGAGTCATAATACAAGGGAAAAGGAGAAAAACTTGAGGTTTCCTGAAAGGTCAAATCTGGGTCATCTTATGTGATGTCATGAATGAAGACCCCATAAGTACACAATTATGGTTCAAAAGAAACCACCTAGGGAGGTCCAATAGGTACTGTGCTAAATGGCATTTAGCTTGACCGTAGTTATGGCAAAGGGAAATTGTCAACAGTAGTTGCAGTAAGCATATCCATTTCAAATCATCACATTTTAGAGCTGCAATTTTTGCATGGTTCCTTAACATCAAAGCAACAATTCAAAAGTAAAACAATTAAAATTATCCATTTGGACTATTTCAAACTGCTTTAACTTTTACAAGAAATTATATGATTCTGAATGATTTTAATATTTCTGAAGATTCCTCCAGTTTAATGATGTAATAGTGAACATCACCAGACATTTCTTGATGATATCAAAATATCAAATGAAAATGTTCCTGGGCTACAATGTTATCATTATCATTAAAACTATTATTATTACTCTTAAAAATATTGGGAAATGAACAATATCATTGTGTCTTGTTTTAAAGGATTTGGGTCTGTCCCTTTTTAGTCCCCACGGACACCGTCCGGGGGGACTTATACGGTAGGTTTGGTCATGTCCGTGCGTGTGTGCGTGCGTGCGTCCGTTCACGCAGATATCTCAGAGATGCAAGAACCGATTTCATTCAAACTTGGTACAAGGATTACTTCATATGTCATACAGATGCACGTTGATTTGTTTTGGGATACGATCCAATATGGCCGCCAGGCAGCCATTTTATTACGATTTTTTCATGTACAGAGCCATAACTCAGACATGTTTCAACCAATTTTATTCAAAGTTGGTACAAGGACATTGACCAATGTCATAGATATGCACGTCAATTTGTTTTGTGATACTATCCAATATTGCCGCCAGGCGGCCATTTTATTACAATTTTTTCATGTACAGAGCCATAACTCAGACATGTTTCAACCGATTTTACTCAAAGTTGGTACAAGAACATTGACCAATGTCATAGATGTGCACGTCAATTTGTTTTGTGATACGATCCAATATGGCTGCCAGGCGGCCATTTTATTACAATTTTTTCATGTACAGAGCCATAACTCAGACATGTTTCAACCGATTTTATTCAATATTGGTACAGGGACATTGACCAATTTCATAGATATGCACGTCAATTTGTTTTGTGATACGATCCAATATGGCTGCTGTGTGGCCATTTTATTACGATTTTTTCATATAAAGAGGCATAACTCAGGTATATCTCAATCAATTTTTTTCAAAGTTGTTACAAGGACATTGACCTATGTCATACATATGTACGTCGATTTGTTATGTGATACAATCCAATATGGCCGCTAGGCAGCCATTTTATTACGATGTTTTCATGTACAGAGCCATAACTCAGACATATTTCCACCAGTATCATTCAAAGTTGGTACAAGGACATTGACCTATTTCATATATATGCTCGTCAATTTGTTTCACGTCATGTAGCAGTAACGTCAATTATTGAAGATTCGTAAGTAGGCTGATATGTCAAGAAATACGGACTGCATCAAATTCATGAAACTTTATACAGATGTTAACTGATGTTAAGCTCACATTGCTTTAACATTGAAACAGACATTTATCAGTGTCATTTTTATTAATTTGTAATTGCATAAGTAATGAACTTTCCTAATTAGGATGATATAGCCACAAATTAATACAACATCAAATGTGATGAAACTTGATACAGATGTTGATCTCATAGTGTTGTAAATACTGCATCAAACTTCATGAAATATGGTACCAGTGATAATCTGTTAAGTGTTAGAATTGTATGCAAAAATGTTTTGCAACATCCTGTTGATTAATTCTTTGTTGACTCATTTTATGAACTTTAGGATGGTGGCCTACATTGGTTTTATGTTTTCATCACCATGGAACTCATTCTTGGCCATTGAGCGCCATCTGTATCAAAGTATTTTTATCACAGACCTAATTAATGAAGAGGACTCAGTATCCTCTCTGAGGACATGTAATCAAAGTACCCATTAAGAAGTGGGGACTGTGTCATCAACGATGACTTGTTGTCTCAAGAAAAATACTTATGCTGAAGATGATATTGAGCCCGCTTGATCACAACTATGACACAACACCACAATACTTGTATCTACACTGCCACTATGCTACCAAATGCTTTCTTCTGCATGGAAATTTTTGTATTTTTGTGGCTAACAAAATTTGCGTCATGACTTAAAGACTGCATAAATGTGCCACATAAGGAGCTTGTAGTGTATATGTATGATAGGTTGTCATACTGTGAACACTGAATGCTGCAGAAGTATTCTGTATCTGTGGTAATATACACTTCACATTGCTACCTGATTTTAAGAATTGTCACCTAATTATTTCTTGTGGCAAAAGTTTACCGCCAAAAATGAAAAAGTATTTCAATCCCTTTAATGTTAAAAAAACACAGATAATTAATGTAAAAAAACTAAACAAATATTTCTTTAATGAAACTAAGTGATACTGAAAGTTTCACGTGGGCACAATTTTACACAACACTGGTGGCCTGTTACCCTTAGTGCACCCACCTGACTTGCCTATTTAACACCAGGTACCAGGTCATGACGACACACAATGACACTGTACCGTTGCTGTTTTATTGAAATGCATTACATGTTCCCCAAAAATTGAATTTATCCCCCATTAAGACCTACTATGGGTCACTGTGTCCCCATGCTAGCAAAAGCTGGCTGAAACACTATGCATGTATACGTTACATAAGATATTATTTTTGATACACAGAATAAGGACACAAATTTATCAGTAAGTTACAGCTACTATTTCTTACAATGACATGAATAAAACTATACACATTTACTCCTTAAATCATCTGATATTCAGGGCAAGTGAATTTTTCTTCCGGACAAGTGAAATTGAAAATTCACTTGCCCTATGGCAAGTGAATTTTAAAACAATTTTTCGAGCCCTGAGATGTTAAGCTCACATTGCTTTAACAGTGAAAAAGACATTTATCAGTGTCATTTTAATTATTTTGTAATTGCATATGTAATGAACTTTCCTAATTAGAGTGATATATCCACAAATACAACGTCAAATTTGATGAAACTTGATACAGATGTTGATCTCATAGTGTTGTAAATACTGCATCAAACTTTATTAAATATGGTACCGGTGATAATCTATTAGTGTAAGGATAGTATGAAAAAATGTTTTGCAACATCCTGTTAACCAATTCCCAGTTGACTCATTTAATGACCTTTAGGATAGTGGCCTACATCGGTTTTTCATCACCATGGAACTCATTCTTGGCCATTGAGTGCCATCTGTATCAAAGTATTTTAATCACAGGACCTGTAATCAAAGTACCCATTAGGAAGCGGGGACTGTGTCATCAACGATGACTTGTTCAATTTTTAGAAAGAAACAAAAGACTATTAATGTTTACATAATTATATTTGTTGAGTTGGAAGTTCTGGTCTCCACCTTATATTGTTAATGAGTTAGGCAGCAAAGGGTTAATCTATCCAGAGTGATATGGCACACGTGGGCTTTATTCTTCAGTATTTTATCTTTCTCTAATCCTCGAAGTGTCAACTGGAGGTCCCAGCGTTTGACTCTTAGTTCATGTCATTTGCAGTTAGAAAATTGTTATGGACTTATTCTTCAGAGAGCAAACTTACAAAGTCGTGTTCTTTATGCAGGTATGTAGGAGTATCTCAAACCATACATTCCGAGTTCCAAAACTGAGTCGGACTTACAAGTCCGAATACTCAGACTTGCATACACCAAGTTTAACTGTTTACTCGGACTTCTATACTCGAGTACATGACATACTCTGACTTGAATACGCTGAGTAATACGTCTTCCTATAAATGCATATTTGCCAAGCTGAACAAGACATGATCTTTCAAAATAAAGTTATTTTATGACTCACAAAATTTACGGCTAGTGTCGCTCAATATGTCGAAAATCCGCTCTTTGGAAGAAAAGTATTTCATTTTCATGATGTCTAGTAATCTGTTGTGCGATGTATAAACCCTCTAGAAGAAAGCTGCTGCCACTGCAGTGAAGGTTAAATTTTTGAAAGATGACTTTTGGAACACTCCATGGACTCCCCTGAATGGCATTTACACGTAACACTTACAATAAATATTTACAATAAAAGCCTGCAGTTGCCAAGTTCGATATCGCGCAATCGTACCATTATCGAAAATCAGTGCATGACATCACAGGTCAGGTCAGGTCATTATTTTTGACCAAGTGGTCAGTCACACTCGATTCATACCATGGACTGTGCACTGTGCTCATTTTATTATTATCATTATTTTATCAAGACATAAATATGCCTACAAAGTTTGGGCAAGTCTATCATGGCCTCGTTCGCGTCCCCCAGCCTAGCCATGTTAGTGATCTTAAACCAAGGGCATGACATCACAATTCAATAGGTCATTCAATAATGGTCACAGGTGTCCGCGTTCTAATAACTCGCTCCAATGATCATGAAATATGTTGTGCCCAACCACAAGTCATGTATCAAATCAGGATCTGATCCGCGGTAATGAAACGAAAAGAAAAGACAAACTTGTAATTTGCATGACGATAGTTACAATCGACAACAACAATGACTTGAGCGCGTTGTACAAGATACACAGAGATCACTGATCAGAAAGATCGCGTTAACAACTCTTCTTTCTGAGTTCATATGAGTAGACTGAAAGTACTGTATACATTGTTTGCAAATTTTTATCACAAGATTGAGTATTTCCTGTGTTTTTCCAGCATTGTTTTCTATAAGCAAGTGTTACTCGACGTATTTAAGTCTGAGTAGGCTTTGTAGTCGGCGTATTTAAGTCGGGTGTCTGTAAATGTGGTAACTAGCCATAATGATCAGTAACGACCAGAAACGAGCAGTAACGAGCAATAACGACCTAGAACTAGACAGAACAAGCCAATAACGATCCGTAATGAGCCAAAAAAATTTGATCTGTCCGTAAGTTAAACTACAAGCGCAGTTCCCGCCACGCTTAGAAATCACGCCCTCTATGACGTTTGGTATTGCCAAAAAATTCTGCAACAGTGCTCATACAGTAAGCAATAACGAGCTAGAAATAACAAGTCATCGTTGATGACACAGTCCCGCTGGATTAACGTGTTTGAATTGTATCTGAATTAATTATTAATCTTACTGTTAAAACAGTTCACAGAGAACTTGGTGAAAGATATCGAGTTTCATGGATTCATTACTTACATAATGATGTGAGGACTCAATAGTGCTGATAAAAATTATAACTGAGAATGTATAGTCAATTTAACTTTCTTTTCTTGTGAAAGGTATTTGATGGATATAAAGAATGTAAACTGCAGGATATTGATTGCAAAGCTCTGTATTTCTGATCGCATTATCAAGAAGCCTCTTAAGGTAAATTTCTTTCACTACAGATTCAGACTCTCAAATTAGAGGAATTTTTGGAGATCTTGTTTGAGTTTCTATGATACATTTTGTTGCATCACCTTTTAAATCAGAATCTCTAATTGACGTCACCAGGTATGAATGATGCACAAGTTATAAATTCTGTACACAAATTAAGATAGTCACGAGGTAAACTGTCAGGGGCATGAAGAGCAAGTACGTGATGTAATTTCAAAGGGCACAGCTTCGAGAGGTTTGTCTGTTAATGTGCAAACTAAATGGTGTAAATATACAAAGCCCAGTCACAGAATCAACAATAACTAGGACTGCATGTCTATTGTACTGGAGGTTGCCCTTCATCATTTCTACTATGAGAATCAAACAGATAAAAAAGACCATTCTGCTTAAATAATGCAATACCATATTCTTTGATAATAAGAATTGCTTGAAGAAGTTTGAAAAGTAGTATGAGCAGATTCTAATGAATAGATAACATTATCAATCGAGCAGATTCAAATAAATAGATAACATTATCAATCATACAGAAATTATCCCCAAAATAAAATTAAAGGGAAACTTAAGTCCAGGAACTTTGACCGTTTATCCCTTCCAAAATCACCCTTGAATAAAATGCAGCTCAAATTCGCAACATAATTGCACGCGCTGACGACTACGGCGCAACTAAAAGAGAAGTTGAAGTAGATGACATTTATGAAAATGAGCCCGGAATTCCATGGGCGTGAAAGGGCTCATGGGAGGAGTGTGCGTGACGTCTGCAATACAGACGATTGTAGCTCGCAGCTGGAGGATACTGTGAACAGTTCAGCATGTTCGTAAGATGACTATGGAGAGTTCGGACAGTGATATTTTTGACATCAAGTATTACTTTTCCCCGACTGAAATCGAACCATACTAATTTGAACCAAGATATGTAATAATGGGAAAGCATCTCCACACATCGTTCATATCTTGGTTGTTTGCGTTTTGTGTATGATTCCGCGGAGGGAGTCACTGTGCTTGTACAGGCCCCGAACTGGATTGGAGACACTGAGTGATCCTGCGATCCTTCAACGCTACGTTTCTAAAACAGTTTTTCTTTATCAGTCGCGGAGGGAGTCACTGTGCTTGTACAAGCCCTGAACTGGATTGGAGACACTGAGTGATCCTGCGATCCTTCAACGCTACATTTCTAAAACAGAGCTTAATTTTCTTTATCAGTCGCTTAAAATTAATTTTTGGTTCGTGAATGATACGGAAGGATTGACTGATTGTATGTGTTACCATGTAAGTCGAGCTTGGCCAGATCTTTAAGGTTGGGGAATCTTCGATATGTATCGGAAAATATTTATTCGCGATTTGACAAATCTATAGTGTCATCTATTTTTCGAAGTTGGTGTCGAACTTAGGAAGTCGGGCTTACTCAGATCTACGAAGTGATGAAATCTCAGATATAATGGACATTTGCCCGCTATTTAAAAAAATAGTATCGCCTATTGTTGTAAAGAATGTATTTCATACAAGACCAGCCAAAACTCCCAATGATGTCCGATATGTCCTCTGTTCAAGTCCCGATCGCCAAGTAAAAATGTATTATATGTACAGAATGCAATTCGTGCAAGGCCCTCCCAAACTCACGGTGATATTCGATCGGCCATCTCGATGAAGTCCCGATAGCAGTGTATGAAAGTTCGTGTGGACATTTACTGTAATGAAAAAAATGCATTACATGTAAAACATGTATTTCGTGCATTGAATAAATCTAATAATGTAAAACATACAGTATTCTTGACTACCGGCCATGGATACTATTTTTGAACTAAGAGTCGGACAGGGAGGTAGTCGGGTGGTCAGATCGGTTAGGTGGTGAAATCTCTGATATACATCGGATATTTACCCACAATTTAACAAAGTATTGTCTATAGTATCAGAGTTAAAGTCCTAAGTCGCCAATATTTATCGGATAAATATCCGTGATTTCGCAGACCCAGCGTGCCAACACCACACAGTGCAAGTAAATCTAGTACACTCGGTGTGACAGTTTTCTGACAGGGTAGTGAATTTCGCTCAAAGCCGTTTCATAAATGATGAGCAGTACGAAATCTTATTACCATACACTTCGAAACTTTATTGCGCTTATCCTCAAACTGTTAACACGACGGAATTTAGGGGCCAAAGTTGCCAAATTGTTGACCCTATGTTGAGTGCGTAGTAATCAGACTGCTATCGCAGTATCGGACGTCGTATTTCGAATGTGATTATAGGGGCTAAATATTGATATTGTGAAACTTCAAACCCTCGATTTTCTATTTCGATGTGTTTAGAAAACTGTTTGTAAAAATATGTGATAAATTAGTTATGTTTAATCCATGGACGACGCAACTATAATTTTGACATGTATAGCGCTTAGATATCGGACACAGGCTTTCTCTGTGTGTTGCGTTCGACACCTTGTATCGAACGGTGTGGCTAACTATGCAAAGTTTGTAGCCCGAAATAGCTTCTACCGAAAAAACATCAAAAACGGGAAAACAGCGTCACTTGACTTAATATGCTGTCACATGACTTGTAAAACACTATCAATACAGAGCGAAGTGAGTACAACGAACAGCAGGTCATTAAATGTCCAAAAACCGAGGTCGTCCGAAAACTGTCACACTGAATAGTCTGCATTAGCCTAGGAGTCCCGGCGCAATTGATATTTATCGGGTAAATATAATATCGGCGATTTGTCAGACCCGCAGTGCCGAGACACAATAGGCAAGAAGTCATTCCAGTATCTTGTAATATCAATATTACCAGGTATAGTCCCGAAATTGCGTATATTTATTGGGTATATATCGGCAATTTCGCAGACCCGGGCTGTCGAGATAAGAGACGCTTTGTGTAGTTTCGTCTTCGGATTTTAGAGTCCCGAAATCGCCAATATTAATATTTATCTGGTTAAAACCGGCGATAGTAGGCTGACTCAGTGCGTCAAGATACGAACCACATTGTGTAGTATTGTCTTGTATCGGTATGAAAATCCCAAATCCCTTATAAAACAATCATCCTGAAAGAAATAGAACATAACTTTGTATCTTTTAATGATTTTAAAACTCGCCCGACTTTCTTTAGCCGCTGTCTTCGAAAAAGCTGTTCTGTCACACGACAATTGTTTGTTCTTCCTTGAGTGATTTTTGAACTCAACTGAACAACAGTTAATCATTTTTTATGCTAGTGAGCATTAAAGGGTCGTAACGTGCAAAACTGCTCTGCTGCAGTCGTAGACTCCAATGCTTTGGTTAGCTGTTACACACGTTCGTGTATCGCCGATGACGTCACGCACGCTCCTCCCATGAGCCCTTTCGCGCCCATGGGATTCCGAGCTCATTTTCATAAATGTCGTCTACTTCAACGTCTCTTTTCGTCGCTCCGTAGTCATTGGCGTGTGCAATTATATTGCAAATTTGAGCTGCATTGTATTCAAGGGTGATTTTGGAAGGGATAAACGGTCAAAGTCGCTGGACTTAGGTTTCCCTTTAACTAAACATGGACATGGTGGTACTAAAAGTAAAATGGTACACTCCAAATGAAAAACTTGTTTTCACATCCGTTGCCTGTTAAGTATGCACATGAATTTTATTATGCCTGTGTGGATACAATTTGTCAAACTTTCCAAGATAAAGAATTTAATCAATGACAGTACTGTCTCAAAAATGTATATCCAAAAATTTTAAATACGCCAGAGCTATAAGGCTATTTGTCATGCATGTACTGGTACTAGTTGCACTGAGTGAGAATATAGGTGAACCCTGGTGAAGGTTACCAGTAGTAACTTTTTTCATGACTTCCCTTGGAAGTACTGGTGCAGTCTCAGGCACTGGATTTGTTTCAATATCACCTCCCAAAACCAGTAGTAACTTCATACTAGTATATTGATTACATAATCAAAGTTGGATGATCCATGTTATAGAAAAATACTGTTCCTTTACCATTTTTAAATTTATAGTGAACACAATGAAAACAGCCAATTGATATTCTGAACTGCTGCAGAGAAAGACTCATGAATTTGAGAAGTTGGTCTTGTATCAAAGAACTTTCAAGTTTTTGAAGGAAAATAGATATTTTGTTACAAAAGTAACAGCCCACACTGTGTATTTTACTTTATGACAGTTATTAAGCAGGCAGTTTATCTGTATGTCTTTTTGTCTTTTCTACTCTGTTGGGGAAATAAGTCAGTAACTTGTGCTTGGCAAGTGACAAATTATATTACTCCTTGTTTTTTACTCCATACACCTTACTGATGACTCCTTTATGTGTTACTTTTAAGCTCTTTTTATGCTTTGTTTTAGACTTCTTGTTTTTAGCCTTATCTGGCCAGTGACTGACTTGGCGCGATTGCCAAGTCTCAATCTTATCCCTTGAAGGGAGGAACTCATGTTTGAGTCTGTTTTTTGTAGTGGTGTCTGTGCTGTAGAATGTATGTGGTATATAATGTTTGTATGTATGTGAAGTCAGACCAGTTACCAATCACAGAAATTTACACCTGCAAAAATAAAAATAGAAGCATATTGAAATGGCAACTATTTTGAAAATTCATTGTATCTGCAATTCACACAGTGTGTTGCCATTTTAAGTACTGAACTAAAATTACTAGTGACAATTCTTGAACCCACCTGGGGAAAAGAAGGGTTTATGTATTATTGGACTTTACACAGAAAACCTACAAATTGTTCAGAAAATATCACAGAGAATTTCCAACACAAAAAGGACAAACGTAATATGATTTGTTGCTGATAAGGAATTCAATATTGCTATGTGTATCAAATATTAGTCATGTAATTTTAGCACGTCAGCCATGCCAGAAATCAGACTTGATTAAATTTCCCCATACAGATTAACAAGTAAAATCTTGCAGTCAGAGCACAAAAATGAATCACTTTTTCAGAAACTTGCAGCACTTTAAAAATAACAAGATTGCTGATGAAATTTCGTCTAGTCTAGTAACGCAATCTGGTTTGGGCTAGCTCATTGCAATCCGATGGCAAGTTGTATTAATACTCGTATCGCCTTAGAAATGCAATCGCCTCTTATGAAAACAAAGATGGAGAGTGCAAAATCACGACTGGAAAAGACTTGAAAACTACCAACTACACATATTTTTTTCTGTATGGGTCATTCTGAAATCTGAAGTTTGTACAGATCACTATATACTGCAGACAGGACCGGTATTTTTGTGATCAGTTTGTTATTAGAAGGAACTATTCACACCGTCATCACAATCCATTGCGAGCTAGTCTACAGAATAAAAATGAACCAATCACAGCGTCCGGTAGGTACGTCAAATCATGGAGGTCTCTGCTACCTCCATGGTCAAATTTATGCAGACCAATCACAGGATCCAATAGATAGAACAGTGTATCTCCCCTGAAATTTTTGCCAGTGGTGGCTTATTAGCATAATATTTTACGTAAGTTAACCTATAACCTTCAGATTATTGTAGACACAATACAGTGTTAATGAGAAATGTAACATTCAATTGCAACAGCCTTTCACATATCCACAGACTAAATACCATGGCAATGCTATTGGATCTTGTTAATAAAGTAGTTGCCTTTCTGTCAGAAAAATCAAGTAAAAAGGTACCCACCACAAGAAGCAATGCTGGTAAGATTATTCAGGGATTCTTATCAGGATGAATGAGGACTGCAAACTACTTCAAAACAATCGTCTTTATTATTTCGTTGGAAAATGTTTTCTCTATTGAACAAAGACAAGTAATATCTTTTTCTCAACTTGCTGACCCTCCGTTTCAAGTGATTATACCCCGGTAGTTTAAACAAATAAGACTTTGAAATTTGAAGGAAATCAGTCTTCCGCTTGACTGTTTATGATCACAGGCGAATGAACTTTCCGATCTCCAAAGTCTGGGGCATGGACGTTCGGTACTCGGGTAAGCAAAACGCATGATGTATCCTGGGCATGTATCCCATCGTCCATGGTAACCGTGCATCGTCAGCCGATTTGCAAACAGTTGGAAAGAGTAATGGAAAGGGCTAAATGTAAAACTAAAACCCTTTTTATACAATTCTAGTCCGTGTGCCATAGAGCTAGTACCGAGTTACGAGTAAGAGTCATGAATTACACCGGTGAACTCGCTCCCTATTGCAAACGTTCGTACGTAGCTGTGCAATCTTTCTAACACGAAAACAACATTCCTGCCCGAGGCATGGTTATTCAGAAAAGTCTACTGCGATTTCACAGTTTCCAAGTATTAGCAGTTCAAACCACATCGTCTCCTACCTAGTCTGTGCAAGCTTAACTTCCAGTCCTGAAATATTTTCACGGATCGGACCGCTATACGATAGCCGCGACAGCAGCAAGCTTGAAACAGCCGCCATTTTTTACATCTCTGTACGGGTTATAGGAGAGAGTACCTTTGTCCAATAGAAAGGTGGATTTCATAGCGAAAGTAGACTCAGCAACGAAACCTTAGCATTTTGAGCGTACACAAATAGTTTGTATAGTACAAGATCGCTGATTGGTACAGACTGGAAGATTTCATTTACCGGGTTGGTGAGACTGCTATAGGCGCAAAGCAAGACCCAGTGATAACTTTCGATCGATCATACACAGCAGTTTACGATGTGAGAATTTGAGCGCGTTTCGAGTCCGCTGAAACTTTGCTGTGCACCAACAAATTGCGTCTATTAACCTTTGAAATTGAACTACTGTAGACAAAAACGAGGAGTAAGGGACTGGACATAAATTACAGGGGGGGGGTGGGGGTGGGCTGGTGTTTTTCGAAAAACCGCTGCATCAAAAATGGTGACCCTTCAAAAGTTCATGCACAAAAATTAGTGACCCTCCCCTTATCTGTGCATGAAAATAAGTGACCCTCCCCTGTTACTCAATACCCCCCAAGAAAACCTGCAATGTGTTCAAGACCTCCTTCTGACTTGCTATACTTTTGAAGTCCCCTCCCAAAAGGAAGGCAAAATGTGGCCGATGTAACGCTTTGTCCAAAAAATATCAAATCATAAGTGTGTGATAATTCATGTAAATGTACTTTGCTTGAAGTGGCAGGTAAAAAGTGCATGCATGTACAAAAAATGTAATTTTTAGATTTAATCGATAATGTCCATGCACTATGCATGGCAGCCTATGATAAAACTATGAATATATTTTTCCAATACAAAACTAGGTAAATCTGTGCATTTATGTACACCTAATTATTAGTTTTAATGTTCATGATTAGACTAGAGTGGTTCAAAGTCAATGGTTGTGCAAGAAATTTGATTTTGGAATTTCACTGAAATGTCCATTCACTATGCATGGCAGCCTATGATGAAACTATGAATATTTTTTTTTCCAATACAAAACCAGGTAAATCTGTGCATTTATGTACACCTAATTATTAGTTTTAATGTTCATGATTAGACTAGAGTGGTTTCAAGTCCATGGTTGTGCAAGAAATTTGATTTTTGAATTTCACAGAATGTTGATTCACTATACATTGTAGGCTATGAGGAAAGTACAAATAACTCGTAGGTTATCTGATCCTAAATTGTTATTCAAAAGTTGTTCGACCTGAAGGTTCCAGTTGTTATTGATGACATTTTGCACTATTCTGAATAGTTTGTATTCTGTCGATGTCCTCAAAAAATGAAAAATGTACATAGTTTTACAGCTTCATGAACATTTGACACCGACCTATACCCAATGGATTGTCAATGGGAGAATGATATCAAATAAGTGATCTCCCAAATTGTTATTGAAAGCGTCATTATAGGGGACAGTTTATATGTACAATAGAGGAGTTGGATAAGTAGAAATCATGACAACTTAAATGAATGTGGCTGCTTGGATCATCAATACATTGTTTATTATACCCTAAAACTTGCGCCCGAAGGGCGCGCCGAAAATGGAAACGACAGAAAATGAAAGTGCCAGGAGGCATTTTTTCTTTATTCAGTATTCCATATTCTTTAATACGTGCACATGCAAGTTCAGCTTTGATGCATAAAAAAAGGTGACCCTCCCCCATAGGCTTGCACAAAATTTTATGACCCTTCAAAAATGCTTGCGCGAAAAATGGCGACCCACCCCCAAAAAACACCGGCCCACCCCCCCTGTAATTTGTGTCCAGTCCCGAAATGTGCCGCATTTATACAGAACATAAAAAGGACAATACACAAGACGTTGAACATTGTGTCGGTGAAAATGAAAAGATTTTAAAAACATAACGGCCTCGCTAATTGTTAGCCTTGATTAGACAATCGCATTCAAGGGCAACAACTGGAACTGGCTAAATACTCTGCACGCGAATCGCTCTGAGCGCAAGAAATTAAACTTTTTTGATATGATTAAAGTAAGACAACGGAGAAATTCAATCCATGAATTCAACCGGCGATCGACTGCCTCTCAGACACTGTCTATACAAACTCAGTGAAATGATTTACACGTAAGCTTCCAGCGCAGTCGAGTCCGGTAGTACATGTACATGCGGCATACTTTGAAACAACGCGACGCCGAACGTCGTGTCGGCAAAATCGTACAATGAGAGCACAAAAAAATGAATAATTATTGCATAAAACCCGCTGGACCATACATAAATAATTACAACCCAACTGATAAACTTCTGTGCATTTTACAAACGCCATCTCGTTTAGCGAGCTCATCGCGATGCAATCATATTTAGAATTTTTACTTTCTGATGTCAAGTGCACGGCTGGTACATGTACTGATGTAGGCGATAGCTTGGCAGACTACATGCTTCGAAACGTGTCAAGAATGTTGGCATTGTTAAACATGTGTTCGATAGACACCACAGAAACAGTAACTCTGTTGGATTCATATTTATTTTACACGATACTAGATTTTACTCATGCAGTACAATTTCTATCCGGTTAAAGCCGCCGTTCTCAATCCCAGGATCGCGCATTAGTGGGTACTCCACCCTGTCAACATAGTATCGTTTTCATTGTTTTGCGTCAAACACCGCTATATTAGTAGTTTTACAAACATAAATTCACGTCGAACGTTGATGAGCATGTCGGACAACGTAAATTTTGGCATGAGGTGTTTTCACCATACTTGGTGCGTTCGAGTTACAGATTTCACCGATTCCAGCAGTGTGTCGCTAATGGCGCCGGATGCGGATAGTGTCCTCGACCATCTTCCCCCATACTGCCTAATAATGCCTCGATCCACAAAATTACAAGTCAATATACTGGTATGCAAAAAACACGATCTGCATCGTTCAAATCTCTCATATTCTTAGAAGTAATGTTTTATTAAATTTGGAAACATCGATGTCGAAATAATATAGAATGAGTATTTCCTGAAGATTGAACTCTGATCCTGACGTACTCAACTAGCCCAACGTAAAACTTTTATGAGGCCAAGATGGCGGTCAGAAGTCAGAAAACAAGTCCAGATCATCGTGTATTGCATTATTTGCCAATTTGTGTTGCATGACTTCGTTTGAATTGTAACCAAAAAAAGTACACAAATCAGATGCATTTCGAAAACTCGGACAGGAAATATCGTAAATTTCTCAGACGTAATGAACTTTGATTGATATGCAGCGGAACTGCATGGCGTCGGTTATCGATAAGATGGCACTTGCTCACGAGGCTACGTACACTCAAAGTGACGGCAGAACAAAACAGAGGAAGTCAAATCATCCTTTTTTTAGCTCCATGGTCAAATAAACATCTCGTTTATTAGTAGACTCACAGAGGTACAAACGACACTCCATGGGAAACTATACACGGATATCGTACTGCTTCACACCTCTGTGCCGGGGTATTGAACATTTCTTGATTTGTCATTCTGAGTTTAGCATCATTAGTTTGGCAATGACAACGCGTCTATCTGACTCCGACTCTGTCGGAAGTATTAAGATATCCTTGACCGGACACACGCTTGGCGTGATGAGCGAGTTTTGGCCCGAAAACAGCATCTGATACAGGCCGATGACGTACTCGTCAAAAGAAGAAAACTGATATGCCATTTTGCGTGACTTTTGTTGTCCGATCGTTATATCCAAATTTGCCCGGCGTACCATACACATTTTCCATTGTTGGGTGTATGGTAGAAGCCACAAAACCAAACCAAACGGCCCTTTTCAGGGCCATCAAACTTTCCAGTAAGAGAGAACCGGATAATACATTTTCTTTTTCACGGCACGTCTTGTGGGGACCGTGTCCACGGTTACTAAGATGTAATCGACTTGAATGTCGTCTGATCACGTTTTTTATCCCCAGAAATGCGGCGGGTAGGTACAAAAGTTGGAGAACTGTGAAGAAACTATTGCGCACGTCTTTCGACACTGGAAATCTTGACACATATTTTATTTATTTAAGTCACCATTAGCAGATGAGTCGAATGCTAATCGACATTAGGTACACATCCAGTAGGGAGGACAATTTTTGAAATGTTCAATCTGCATTTTAATTAATGTAGTTTTTTAGATTTCAATGAGAGAAGCTAAACATTTTTTTAATTTTCGAAATTGGATGAACGGTTACAATTTTATAGCTTTTAAAAAATTCACTTTTACTCTTTCTGTAGAAAGACAATACATACCAGGGAACAATGGGACAAAAATGAAGGAGTTTTAGCTGAAATTTACAGTAAATTTGCTGTAACTTTGTTAATAAAACATCTTTTTTCATGGAGATAGATTTCAATGGCACACACAAATGTATCCTAAAATCACGCGATTACAATGGTGGCCCTATTGGATTTATCCATGGCAACGGATGACCGACACTTAACGAGAAATGACAAAATGAAAATATTAAGCTCAAATGGCATAAGTGATATATCAAATTGAAGGTCTTTT